>QYAP01000741.1:0-23473 GCA_003988905.1 Hymenotorrendiella dingleyae
GTTGTTGAGAAAATACGTGTCAAAGATAGTGGGTAGTAAAATAGGAAAAAGTGATCGGCTCGGTGTCCTGATCGGCTCGGTGTACAACCACGTTATAATCTTTTTCTAATATAATAAAGATAATATTATAAAAAATTAGAATATTAGAAATTTTAACTTTTATATTAATATAATTTTATAATATTTAATCTTTAATTAATTATGAAAAAAATATAATATTATAAAAATTATATATTTTAATCTTAATATTAAATAATACCTTAAAAGAATAACCTATGAAATAAGAACCCTATAATTATACTATTTAATTAATAAAAACTTTATTTAATTTAATATTATTTTCTTTAAAATTCGGTTATATTTATATTTTTAATAATTATAATTAATTATTTTTCTTTTTCTCTTTTTTTTTCTTTCAGAAAATATATTTTTATAAAAAAGAATCTTATAAATTATATTATAATTTATAATTCAAAGATTTCTTTCCTTATTTCCTTCTCTTATATTTTAATTAAAATATATTTCTATAAATATTAAAAACTTTATTAATTAATATAATAATATTGGAATTAAATATTCTAAACTCTAAAATTAATTTAAATATATTATTTTTATATAAATAAACCTCTCTTTTAAAAAGTATTATATAAATATATATTTCTTATAAATAAATACTCTATTTCCTTCTTTTATATTTTATTTAAAATATATTTTTATAAGTATTAAAAACTCTATTAATTAATATAATAATATTAAAACTAAATATTATAAACTTTAAAATTAATTTAAATATATTATTTTTATATAAATAAATCTCTTTTTTAAAATATATTATATAAATATATATCTTTTATTAATAGATATTTTATTTATTTTCTTTTATATTTTATTTAAATTATATTTTTATAAGTATTAAAAGTTTTATTAATTAATATAATAATATAAGAAATTAAAAGATTAAAAACTCTAATTTTTGTATTAATATAACTTTCTAATAATTATTTTTTAATTAATTGAATATATTAAAAGAATATATTATTAAATAAAAATCTTATAATTATAGTATTTAATTAATAAATATTTTATTTAATTAAGTATTATTTCCTTATAATTTAATTATATTTTATATTTTAAATAATTATAATTAAATACTTTTTATTTTTCATTTTTTTTTTATATTATTAATAAAAGTTTTAATAGTAAGAATTGGCTTTTTTTGATAAAATAACCCGATTATATAATTTTAATATTTTTTTTTGTTTATTTAATTAGTTTTATTTAGATTTACTTTAAATTAAATAAATTTAATAAATATTCTCTTATTTTTATATTTTAATTATTTTAAAATAATAATCTCTTAGAAATGAAAATCTATTAATAATTTTATAATGTTTATTAAAATTATTATAATAAATTATTTCTTTTTATTTTTAAGAAAAAAAATATTTTTATATATTTTAACTTTTATTTAGATATTTAAATTTTTTAATTCTTTTTAATATAATTAAACTTTCTTTTATATAATTAAATTTTTCTTATTATAATTAATTTTCCTTTTCTATTAACGAATTAAATCTTTTATTATAAATACTAATACTTATATTTTCTTTAAAAACCTTTAAAAATAAATAAAAATAAATAATTCTTTAATTTTATAAAATATTAATTTTATTAAAGAGATTAATAATTTAACTAAAAAGGCTAATAATTGTTTTTTTTTTAAGTATAAATTTATTCGGTTAAAATATTAAGTATTTATTAATAACTTTATCTATTTATATAATATATTAATAATTAATAAATATATTATTTTTAATTAATTTATTAATAAAAAGAATAATTAAATAATTTCGAATTTTTTGAATATTATAATAAAGTTTTAATTAATAATATAGAATATTCTTATCGAATTTAATAATATTTTAAAAGTAAAAGATTTTTTATAATAAAATAATAATTAATCCTTAAAAGAAAAAATTAAATTTAAATCTAATATAATTAAATTAATTTTATATTGAATTAAAGTAATTAATATTTAATAGATATAAATTTAAAGAATAAGGAGTTATAAGATTTATATATTTTAATTTTAAATATTTTTCTTTAGTTAAAATATATCGAATTAGAAATTATAGTGTTTAAAGTAAATATATTTTATTATTTTAATATTATTTTATTATATTTATAATTAGTTTTTAATCTCTTTTTTTTATGACTTTTAAGTTTTAATAAATAGAAAACCTATTAATAAACTATTTAATTTAAATTTATTTCTTAAAGTATAGTGAATTTGATCTTTATAATAATTATTATTAAAAATAATTTAATTCCCCTTTTAATTAATTGGTAATAGTTTATATTATAATAAAAATATGAAAACGTAAAAATATAAAAATATAAAAGCGTAAAAGTATAAAGACGTAAAGACGTGAAAATGTATATATAACGTACATATAACGTAACGCTTCGTATACGGATACGGGTCGTATAGTATACTTTTAATTATCGTAGAATAAACGCTTAATAACTTAGTAGTGGAAATTTAGAGTTTACGTGTACGAGCTTTTTATTAATGTTTAAGGAACACCAACCAATTTCCCTAGCTCGACACAAATCCTCTCGCATCTCACCTTCTCGGCCTTTAAAATGGCCTTCATAAACATAGGACTCTTCCCGATGTCTTCAAATTCCATATCCCCAATTTTGATGCTTAAGGAATTTTTCCTCTCGATGCAAGCATCTTTTCCGTTCGTTGGAAAAGGGGGGGCCTCAGGAAACTCAAGACGTTAAACTCTGAGAACAGTTGAGGTGCAAGTTGCAACGGTGACTTATTTTGATTACAACTAGTATTGCAATCAAGCCCTATACATCAAAACAGCTGGTTTGCAAAAATCAGGTGCTACCGCATCCCTGATCTCGCTTAATTTGTACATGACATTTGGGTCAGTACAAAATATAATGAACCTCGCATCCATTATCCTTAATAATGCACCAATCATTCTAAGTTTAACTCCACTAAATTGTCAGGCGCAGTAAAGATAAAAACGCGATGCTATATTCCAAGTACCTATCAAGAGTCATCGTACTTTCCGAGCCTCCCAAGCAGCACAAGCACCAGCCAAAACTCCAACTCGCAAGACCCATCTCATAGCATCCGTCTCTCCGATCCCCAAGTGTCTACACCCCCCAAAGATAAACGCCGTTATCACAGCCGAGAAAACCTGTGGCAGCGCAATGGCTATATTATGAATAGCCATCGTAGTCCCAACTAGCACTTTTGCCGCCAAGTTTTGGCCGTCGGATTCAGTGTGCAGATCTTTCTCCAGGTCTGCCGACGAGGGAGAAAGAGCGATTTCGGTGCTTAGGAGGGCAAAAGGTACCCACTGCGTCACGGCCCAGGAAACGCCCAAGATGGAGACGCATAGCACGCTCGTCATAAAGCCATCTCCGAGCGTGACGCCAAAGAGTGCGCACGACATAATAATATGCGAGAACATCCATAGTCTAGGAAGCGTCAAGCAGCTCCTGAGTTTCTGTCCCCATGCCGGGGATATGCAGAACTGTTCGGCGATGGATTGTTCACCCTGCCACTTCAACTCGAAAGGATGAGCATTGACGATTCGAGGCAGACAAATGTTGGCTATAAGTGCCACGAGGGAAAACAATACCATGCTTAAAACGGCATGTCGAATGGACTGTTCGCGAAGCGCATTGTAGAATCTGGTTGAGGGCGGTCCCATTTTTTCCATCAGGGTTTGCGCCTCATCTGTGTCTGTCAGTACTCGATTCTTTAAACCACGTCTTTGGAAATTTTCTTACAAAGTCTGCTTAGGTACCTATTTTTGATCTTCCAGTCAGCCGCAACATCTCGGAAATGTTGAGCAAGTACTCACAATACACCATTAAACAGAAATGGAAACCAGCCCAGCCACGCGAAGAATTGCACTGTGCAGATCCTCTTAATCGCCTTAGGCAATTTTCTCATCGCGGTGAAAATCTCCTTTGAAATCTGGCGAATGCCTGATTTTTCATATAATTCATCACCGTGGATATCCATTGCTTGCTCCTCAATCATCGAAGATGTGACAGCGACAGTAAACCCCAGCGAAAGCGAAGCAATGAGGCAGAGAACCTTGAATTCCGAGTTGTGCAGCCATTCCTCGACTCCGGGAATTGTGATAAATCCACAGCCATAACCGATCGCACTCCCGATGATAACGGCAAAGCTTGCGAAGGAATTGGCCTGAGCGGCTTGACTGCCCGGACAGACATCTACAATCAAAGCTCTAATACCCGCCTGGACCGGTTGAATAGAGATATTCAGCGCCCACACCCCAAAAATAGCAAGTCCTTGAATGGCATGCCTGGCACCCGAATCATGGTTCGGTAAACCCAGAATTTTGCAAAACAATCGCACGCCTTCACTTGTCCAAGCAAGGATGTTGATAGAAAGGACCGTGGCTATACTGCCATATATCATAAAAGGTCTCCGTCTCCCCCAACGATGATTACAAAAATCGCTTTTGTATCCGATGTATGGTTGGAGGAAGATTCCGCAGATTGGTCCTGCCAGCCAAACGAGAGATACTATCGATGGTTGCAAACCCAGCGCGATAAGGTAACTCTAATAGAAGTCAAAAATGCTACCAGCTCCATCGGATGAGAAGCGACTTACGGAACCTTGAGCGAAGACTGTTGCCCAAACGACCTGTAAACTAGAGGTTCATAAGTTAATCCTGTCTCAAATATTCGTTATAAGCAAGGGAACTCTTACCCGCCTATACTTATTGTAAGACAGAGCAAATAAAACGTGCTATGCCCTGCAGCTTCAGATTCTCGCTCTCGCGTGATCATTAGCATTTGCTCATAATCGTAGGACATTTCGCGTCGCCTCTGTGCGTCTGTCGCTAATAGTGATGAGGAGTACCGAGCTATGATAAGAGTGCTTGAGCGACGACTCTACGAGACAAATAACTCCGGTCATCTAAAGTTAAATTGACAAGTGAAAGCATGCAAATACAAGAACCTAAGAAAAACGATAATTGGACTACAATAAGGCCACTCCCATTCCAGGACCGCCTAGAGAAATCGGGTTGGCACCGCCCCGATAATAATCGGTACACACCTCCAAGGGAAACGGGGGAAAGAACTTCGCATCCGATAATTCAATGCACTTGCAACCTCACTTCACAAGTCAACATCACAAAACACCCAATCCAGTAGAAGAAAGAGGGGAGAAGAGCAGTCAGTGCATTGATTAAACGCCCTACAATCACATTCATTCATCCATCATTCCAGGCAGAGATAGCAAAACCATAGCATCGATCCGGCCATCAAAATCTGATGTGCGCAAGCAAACAATAACGTAGAAAAAAAAAACGACCAGACCTCCCATAACAGGGAAAAGTCCAAAATTACCCGACCCAGCCAATACTACTGCACGGAAATGCTTTGGTAATAAAAGAAGGGGGGCTTGCTTTGCTGTTCTTCCACAATCATCCAACAAAGAAAAAACGTGGGTATACATGACATGACTCATCGCCGTCTATTCCATCTAATCATTCGTTGCCGGTTTTATGGTCGCTCCTCTGCCCTGAAAAAAAAAACACATTACTGACTCCGCCTGCCGAAAACCATGGCTTCATTTATTTCTGTCCGCCCGAGAAGAACCAGGACGTCCTCTTGTTGCCGGCATTTCCGCTGGCTTCATTCTGTAATCCGCTGATGATTGGAATAGCAGCATTCTCTGGTGCACCACCTCCTCGAAGGGGCTTGGCGATTCTGCTACCAGCGCCTCCAAAGGAGAATCCGCCTGATGTTGGGGATCCAAGGCCACGGGTTCCAACCTTGGCAGCCTCAAGGCGCTCCTTGACGGCGGTGAGCTGAGCTTCAAATCTGTAAAAGTGTTAGTTGTTTCAAATTGGTAAAAGTGGGAAATGAACAAACCTGTGATTTGCAGCAGTGAGCTTCTCTTGTGAATCTTGTAGTAGAGACTCAAGTGATTGGATACGCTCGTTACGAGCAATGAGCTTACGCTCAGCGATGGCAACCTCCTTCTTGAGGCTTCCATTCTGCTCAACGAGTTGTCGTTGAACATGGGTGAGCTGTTCTAGGTTACGCTCCAAGAAAGCCATCTTCTTCTGCTGAGCTCGGTTATTGGACGAACGGAGAACGTTGTTGTACTGCTCTCTCGTCTCGTCTAATGAGATCTCCAATTCAACAACTCTTTCACATCGGTTCTGGAGGTCTCGCATCAGACTCTTCTTCATCACATCAAACTCAGCAATCTGTTGCTGGACAGTCTTGCCATTTGAAATGCCCGCTGAGCCATTGGCAACGGCCCCGGTCTTGACTCTTCGTTGCAAGTCCTCGTTGACGGTCTTGAACTTTTGAATCTCCGAAGACTTCTGCGCCAACTCGGCCTTGAGATCTTGGACAAGCTCAGACGCAACATCTTGCTTGTTGGTGTAAGCCTGGGCCAGTCGCTCTTTCACTTCGGCAATATCGTGTTCGGAGAGATTTTTCTCAAGAAGCTCCATGTAGTCTTGTTCGACTGCTTGAAGACGTGCTTCAAGCTCCTTTCGTCGTTTCGAGTTGGTCTCAGTTGAGGCATTGCCATATAGAGAGAGTTCAGCTTGTCGCACGATGCCTTGTGTCTCAATTAATCTGGCTTTGATATCTTCCAGTTCTTCTGGGGCAATGGCTTCACCAGCAGCACTCTGGGCGTGTAAAGCCTCCACTTGATCGATAGCTTGCTTGATCGCCTGCTCATTGTCGCTAAAGACATCACCGCCAAGATCAAACCCTGCCATCATCTTGGCCATCTTCTCAGCCTTCTTTTTCTCTTTTTCGTCCAGAACTGCGCTAGATTCCTTGGCACTCATCTTGACGTCCAGTAAATTTTGCTTGACCTCATCCAACTCGGCCGTAAGTTCCGCATTCGCTTCCTTCAAGCCATCCATGGTGATCTGTGCTTCTTTACTCTCGAATGATAATCGCTCAAGTTGCATTTTGAACTCATTGACTTCGCCTGTGAGCTTCTCGTTATCCTTGTTGGTGTTGGAATCATGCTCTTTCAAGTAGACAAGTTCCTCCTTGTTATCTCGGATAGTCTTATCAAGAGTAGCGATTTGTTGTTCCTTTTCTGAAATCTGATCTTGCAGCTCATTTTCTCGGCGGAGAAATTCTTCTCGTTCGTCCTTATCCAAAGGTAATGAAGGGGTTGCGGATCGTTCTGATGCGGCTGGGGTATCTGCTCTACTTTCTGTAGTAAGTCTTGAAGGTGTAGATGGCCTTGGTGTTTGGGAGTTTCTCTCTGCCTTTCCAACCGTCACTCCCTGCAATGGAGGAGCCCATTTCTCTTTTGGCACCGCTTCCCCGGAACGCCATTGTTGAACCTCGGCATCCAAAGTGTGAAAATATTGTTCGAAAGTGGTAACTTGAGATTGTGCTCTTCGTAGTAAGGCTTTGAGCTCCGCAGGACTAATCTCTGCATTGACCTTGGCCTTGTTCTTGATAGCCTTTGCTCGCATACCAAATTTCAGCGTACTCAAAGTTTCCGCATCGTTATAACTACTTGGCGAGCAGTTGATGATAAGCGTTGTTCGGCTATTTCCTCCCAAACTTTCTTGCAAGATTCGAGTTAACTTCGAGTCTCGATATGGAATATGTTGTGATTTGCCGTCCGTAAGATTGTTAATGACCATTCCCAGCGCACTCAAACTCTTGTTGATCTTCTTTGCTTCTTCGAGTGTCTGTCCACTAGCTCCAGTTTTCCCAACCTTTTCGCTACCAGCCAAATCGACCAAGAAGAGCTGTCCACTCTTCGCTGACCCAGTCTCGACGTTCTTCTGCGTTATCGTGATGACGAAAATGGAATGGGATCGTGACGATTCGGCGTTCATATTTGTAGCAGAGACAGCGCGAGATGATCCACCTCTCCGCATCACTTCGTAAACCTCCTGGACACTGGAAACATATATTTCCATCAACCCCTTGACATACACCCCTCTGTTCTTCTCCTCATGCACCGGTAAATTGTCGTTATGGGGGGCCATCAAATCTCGAATTCGTTCCATATAAATCTCCATATAACTAACCCGGACTGTGTATTCGATGGTGGCCGGACTGGCCATAATGCTGGCAAATATCTGCTCTACGATTCGAGGAATCACACCACGGCCCTCTTCATCAATATCGCTACCCATCATGGTGTAGGACTTTCCCGCTCCCGTCTGTCCATATGCAAAGACGGTACCATTGTATCCGTTGAGAATGTCGTCCACGGTTGGTTTGATGGAGAAATCGAATACATCCTTTTGCCTCGAGTTCATATCAAATACGCGGTCGAATGTGAAGGATCCGGAGGCTTCCTTTGACTGTGCATACCGTCAGTATATGTGCTACCTTTGATTCGGGTCCTTTAGTTGCCTACATCGAGTGCGCAAGTGTCCGCCGACTCAAACTTGACGATCGGCTGGCCACCCTGCTCAATCTCTATGCGGTTTTGCGGCCGAAACCGCGCAATCACCTTGATGCTGCTCGACATGATCGCGAGACGTTTGCTATCCAGGGACGATCATAGGGAGGAACAAAGCAAGCTGAGGTTGGTGAGTTGGTAGGTTTGGAATCGGGTTGCGATAAGGGGACGTTGTTTACGCGAGGGCTGGAGTGTCAGGATCTGAGGATTTCCAAGACTTTCGCGTGCCGACTAATTTGACGTGACAATGCAAATCACGTTACACCGCCGCAGACATGGTGGTGCCAGTAACCAGGGAATCACAATTCACTCGGAAGGCGTTCACTTTGTGTTCATCATTACAATTTGGAAATTGGGAATCTTTGTTGTTATTTATTATTGTACCGCTGTAAAGCCTAGTTCAATTTCACAACGCTTATGCTAAGTAAATATGCCGGGGCTGGAATGAGATCAAACGGGATAGACTGGACCAGACTGGACCCCTTCCCAAATTTACTCCTTAAACGCATCTCCCAGACGGACTTGCTCCCTGAACGCCAGAATCAAACCCCAACGCATCAGTAAAAAATACCGAAATCCAGTTCCTCCCCAAGTACACAAAAACCGTTTGTGCACTGCTCCTTCAGTCATCCCAGCTTTTCTCCACGGACTCCCGAACACGTTTGGTGTACTCTCGTTTATTGTCTTTGTAAAGGTTTGAGGCTTCGACATTGGCGGGCGAACTGGTATTTGGGTCGTTCAGAAGACTTTATAAGTATTAGCACTGGCAGTACTTGACTTGGACCCGAGTAGCATACCTTTGAATGCTGGTCAACACAGCCGCCACATCATATGTAGGGCTCCAGCGGTTTTGCAGGATATCTAAGCAGAGTTCCCCGGTGGCATATACATTTGGATGGAACATCTGACTGATGAATTTGACGGCAGGAGGTTTGTTGGGGTATTGTTCTTCGAAGTGCATGACCAGGCGAAATGTTCCATCTTCGAAAGGAGTATCCGCAGGACCGATTATGACAGCGTTCCTGAGAAGATATCTTAGCACAATGCAGCATCAAGAGCGCACCGCAGATAGCCCTTACCAAGTCATCACATTATCCGCGACGGGCGAAGCAGAAACGCCGGCTGGAGGATCTGTTTGCATGCGCTATATTGCGATCGGTGGTCAGTAAGAAGATCGTGTGCCCCTCTAGAACTGATTTCATCCCACCTTGAAGTCTCGCATGAGACGGCGACGGGCGGCGGTAGACATTTTGGGCGGAGAAGCTAAGTGGTGAGATGATCGCAAGCTTTGCGATGTTGGATGATCGAGTAGTATAGCTTTTGGTAGATTCCCTCGATTGCCCCTCTGTTTGCGCTAGAGGTGGTAGCAAGCGTCAACTTCTCCGGAATTTAAGGTGGGCTGCCGATAGCGCAGAGCTGGACGACCTATTTTTCCGCAATGGATGGATGCAAGGTCCCGCAGATGGTTTGCTGGAAGGAGTGCAAGTATAGAGGCCCTTGTGCTTGCACTGAAGTTGTGTAAATTTCAGGTGGCGTAATTCACTCTAAGCCTTTAATTTGCCTGCTCGACCTGATGGTTGCATGATTCGAAAGCCACCAAGCACCTGCCGCCATCGGACAAGTACATGGTCACGTGGTGACTGTTATCGATTAGGGATCGCTCTACCGGGAAGTCTGATTACTCTCCCGCTCCCCGCATGTAACCGTCCGCCCGCGTTTTCACAAGCCGAGCCGAGCTGCTTAGCTCTCGTCCCTTCATTCTTCAAAACATCTGTCCAACTCTCTGAATTTGCTCCTTGACTAGCAAACCTTGATTCTTCAAATAAATTTGTACTGGTTGCATCATGTTTTCTCGAAACGCCATGTCTGGAGCTCGCGTCGCTTCTTCCTTGCCAAAACAACGACTAAGTCAAGTACAGCGGCACTTCAGTGCAACTACCTCGGCCAAACAACAGATTCAAGATGCATATATTCTGAGTGCTTCAAGAACGCCCACAGCCAAGGTCTTTCCAACCTCGAGTTTTTCCAAAACAATATAGCTGATCATATATTGCAGTTCAATGGCTCTTTTACAACAGTTTCAGCTCCCCAACTCGGTGCTGTAGCAATCAAATCCGCCCTCGAGAAATCCGGCGTCCCAGCCTCCAAGATCTCAGATGTCTACATGGGAAATGTCCTCCAAGGTTCAGTTGGCCAGGCGCCAGCACGACAAGCTGCAATCTTTGCTGGTCTTCCAAATACTGTCGAAGCAATCACCATCAATAAAGTCTGCGCATCAGGCATGAAAGCCGTTGTCTTTGCAGCACAGAACATCCAGCTCGGATTAGCAGAGGCGCAGATTGCCGGAGGGATGGAGAACATGACACGAACACCTCTATACCTCCCACGAGCAAGCGGTCTACCAGCATTAGGAAATGTTACCATGGAAGATGGCTTAATTAAAGATGGGCTTACCGATGTGTACAACCAATTTCACATGGGAGTATGCGCCGAGAAAACAGCAAAGAAATACGAAATTACGAGGGAGATGCAGGATGAATATACCAAGAAATCCTACGCTCAAGCACAAGCAGCTTGGAAAGCGGGTGCATTCAAAGAAGAAATCGCCCCAGTTACAGTTAAAGGGAGAAAGGGAGATACGATCATCGACACCGATGAAGGTTATCTAGACATCAAAGTCGACAAACTGGCATCCCTGAAGCCAGCATTTGTCCGTGACGGTACGGGAACTGTCACAGCAGCCAACTCGTCAACATTAAACGATGGTGCGAGTGCCCTAGTTTTGGGCAACAAGGCAATTGCACAAGAATATGGAAGTGTATCAAGAGTTCTAGCTAGGATTTGCGGAAGTGCAGATGCTGCAATTGACCCGGTCGATTTCCCAGTTGCTCCGGCAAAGGCTGTTCCTCTTGCGTTAGAAAGAGCCGGTATCAAAAAAGAAGATGTTGCAATCTGGGAATTTAACGAGGCTTTTGCGGCTGTCATCAAAGCAAACGAAAAGGTACGTCCCTCCTTTCCTAATTACTCTTTCCATCCCCGTTTCCCCTTCTCCCCTCTGCTCTCTTCCCCTCCCCATAACTCCAACCTAACACCTCAACCCCTCCATAGATCCTCGGCCTCGAAAACGCAAAAGTCAACCCCCTCGGCGGCGCCATCTCCCTCGGCCACGCCCTCGGCAGCTCCGGCTCCCGCATCCTAACGACCCTACTCCATCAACTGAAGGTAGGCGAGTACGGTTGTGCGGCGATTTGTAATGGGGGTGGTGCGGCGACGGCGATTGTGGTGCAGAGGATTGATAAGGTATGAGGTGGAGGGAGGGTGTATGATGGGCTAGCGTGTAGGATGTAGAATTGAAAGCACCACATTATGAAAGAGAAATTATTTAGACTGGGAATATGTAACATTAAAGTGTTATTACAAAGAATCAAATATTCCCCCCATGGCTGTTTCCTCCATACTAAAAGTTGTAGGTACGTATTCTGTCCTGTAAACCGGCAAATTCAACTTTCTTTCTTTCCAGTCCGAGCCAGCCAGCCTGCTGGGGTTTGACTAACTCCTTGACGCCGATTTGATGCTGGGTTGCATCGTTGACTAGTTCCTTTTTGAAAATTCAAACTTCCACCACTCATTCACCTCTTCCTATTCAGACACCTCTCGTTGCCGAATTCCAGATATCCGCACCCACCCCTCCAAATCTCTTTCTCTCCTCCCCCCTAAAACAAAAGATCCAAACAACAACAACACGCACAAGCCGCCAAACACGCCTCCATAAACCCGGGTCCACCCCCATTACGACCCCGACCATCCACATACTGCCCCTGCGGTCCATAACCCGGTTGATATCCACCCTGTTGTTGATAATACCCCCCTTGTTGTTGTTGTTGCCCGTAATAGCCCTGGGGTCCCGGCTGTTGGTTGTAGCCCATTTGTGGTTGTTGTTGATAGTAGCCTCCGTTGTTCTGTTGTTGGAATTGCTCGTTTTGCGGTGGGTAGCCGCGGTTTTGGGGTTGGAGACCTTGGTTGTAGGGCGCGGGTGTGCCTTGTGCGTAGTAGTCGTTGTTGGGGGGAGGGGCGTGGGCTGCTTGGGGTTGGGAGGGGGAGTAGGATGGAGGTGGGGGATCCATTGGTTTGGACATTTTTGGTGGTGAGGTGGTGTTTGGGTGTTGTTGGAATTTGAGAGTGGTTTGGTGTTGAGGTGGTTGAGGCGAGATTTATGAAGTTCAAGTGATGAGGCTGTGCTCCTCTGTTCTCAATCACTCTGATCTGAGTGGCCTTCTTTGTTCTCCGGGAGCAGCGGGCGGCGAATGCTAAGCCTTATTTGTCAAGCCGAGGCGCAGGCGCAGAAGTAGGATCTTGTAGTTGATGGTGTGAATAATCGCTGGCGACAACGCGGATTCCAACTCGGGCGTCGTGGAATGTGATTGTGAATTCGCAGAGGTGGTCTTTGGAATACTCGGTACTAGCCGCGAAGTCGTCGTCACGTATTACTCTTTGCGGAGGTTTAGAAAAGGCCGAGGTGATCACTTGTTGATTCTGAGGTCGAAGTCTGGTGATTAAGTAGAAGATATTATCCTGAGAGAAAGATAGATGGAGAGGAGGATTTGTTTGAAGGAGAAGGGTTGTTTGCCTTTGGGTCTCGTCGGATTGTCGGACAAAAATGGTTTGGAACGTTGGGTGTCGCAACGGGCGTGGCGCAGAAGGTCTCGCGTAGGCCTGGATGCGAGGCTTGGAGACGGAACCCCACATGCCATTGTCGTGGTGTGCAAACAAACTGATGGTCGAGTACGAAAGTCCCGGTGCGCCCAAGTTTCTCTTGTACTTTTCTTTTTATCGGCAGAAGAATTGAGGTTATACAAACCCTCAATCCGGGTAGAAGCACCTAGTCGGCTTTTTCTAGGGTACCCCTGCAATTCAACCTTCTCCACGATGGGACTCCTTCGTCATGTTGCGCCTGCTGGGTCCGACTCTTCATCAGCTGCACCTGTTTTCTTTTCTTTTCTTTTCCAGACGTATAACGGATTCGGCGGAATCATATCAACCATCACCAGCACGTGTTCTCGGCGAAACTCCTCAAACGGTCATCCCAGCCTCTTCTATTCCCCTCGAGTCCTACAATGTTTACACCCCGCGTTGGTAAGCCAAACAAGGCATACTCAGCGGCACTGCAGCCCTATTGTTCAGCCTTCTTATTATCGCAACTCGAAGACGGGGGCCAATGTGGATGAGCTGAAGGGGTATTTGAGTGTGCAAAATACTCGAGTATGCTTGCATGCAAGAAAGAGAAAGGCGCGTAAACACCGAGGAGTCTCGCTGGGTTCGCAGAGCAAAAAGCAAGGCTTTTCGCCCCCAAAGGTCGGCGATGGTGTTGATTGACCTGGTTGTTGCTTACCCCTGCCCGGAGCCTTGGTCGACATATCAACAAGCAGCTGGATCCCCTCCTTCTCGTTCCGTCTCTCTCATCCACCCTTCTTCACTTCTCCCTTGCGCCTCCACCCAAATCTCTCCTCCCTCTCTCTTTCGTCGTTCCTTCATCCAAAACTACACATTCACCAAGTGGTCTTAGCACTTTAAGTACGCGGGTCCCGAGGTCATCCTGCACGATTGAAACAGCGATTGTTATCACTTGCAGCCGAGCTTGGACCTCGATCAACAAGGCTCCAAACCATCAGTCCAAACTCCACCGGCATCATCAGATATCCGATCCCAAGCAAGCGCAAGACGAATAAAGATAGTGGAAGCGCAAAAGTTCAAGTTGCGGGCGCATCCCAAAAGGACCAGAGTGGCATCCGAGGGGTCGCTGTCACCATGCCTCCAATATTCAGCAACTTCGATGCTTTCGCATCTATTGCATCCGATGCCATTTCCAATGTCGCCAGGCGCATCCCACCTCCAAGCGCATTATCTCCAACATCTGCCTCTTCATTAATGAAGTTGTCGCGCATACTTTCCGCAAGACAATCAACCGACTCCATCATCCCAACTACTTATGGAAGCGAAAACTCCAGTCTACCACCTGCAACAATCGCTGGTATAGTAATCGGCTCAGTCGCGGGATTCCTCTTGGTTCTCTGGTTGCTCTACACATGTCTTAATTTCGGTGCCATGGGAACTGGTACATACAGAGAAGAAGTCTCGGTTCGAGATCGAAGAAGAAGTCATCGGGGGAGTACGAAGAGTAGAAGGGTTAGTGAGGTATGTGAATCTTTATTTCCTATATTCCTTCTTCTATTTGTCATTTTCTCCGTCTACCATGGAGTTTTCTACTCTTTCTATATCTATCTATCTCTCAGTCAAGTTCAAGAACCTCTGCTGAAACTTTCCGTTCCTTGCTAACAGACTGTTCGCGTCGTCAGACAGTAGAAGTTCGTCGGGAGCGGGAGCGCAGCCCGGTGCGCATTGTTCGGGAGCCCTCTCGCGAACCGTCCCCGAGGAGGAACGAGACTATTATCGTCGAAGAGCATATCGAGCAGCGTCGCATGCCACCACGCAGTCGGCGGGGTAGCGACGAGGTGGTCGTCATCGAAGAACACAGTCCACCGAGGAGGAAAAAGAGTCATCGGGAAAGAGTTAGTCGCGATGAGGTTATCGATAGTGGCTTCAGAACCGTGGATCCTGGGTCGTTTGGAGGCGTGGTAGGTGGTAATCCGAGGAGGGGGAGTAGTGGGAGGAGGTGATGTCGGTTTGATAGGCGTATATCCAATACATCACTCAGGACCTTCGCGATGGGGAGGAATGCGCACGATTTCATGAGATTATGATGGTATATGGTTGAGGAGTTTCTTATGGGGTGGTTAATTCTTTCCTGGACATATTCGCAATGGGTGGTGGGATGGATCGGGTGATGGGGATGTGATTAAGGCGGTTAGGCTACTTGGTTTGGTTTCATTGGGGGATATACCATTTTGGGACAGGGAAACTTTTGCTACATAAGTACACACATGCAACGCGACATCACAGCGGCCAGGCCACGTACTTACGGAATTACGATAATTGCCAGGGAATGGGAGGGGACATCGGATCCTATGTATGTATGCTACCATCTTGAGGATTTGGGGAAGGTGACATATTTCAAGCACATCTTTGGTGTGGTACGATATAGTAAGATTACATTTGGAAGCGCTCCGCTCTGCTCTGGTAGATTAGGGAATGGATAAATGAAATGTAGAGTGCTAGCGGTAGCTTTTGGTTTTCATGCTCATAGATATCATTTTTATTTTCCACCAAGTTACCACCACGGACGCTTTCATTAAGGTACGGCCCTGATCTAAGAACGGCTGTTGGCGCTTTCCCCTTGACCCCTCAATCCAGCCGAGGGTCCGGCTCTATGATACACCTCACCACCCCCCTTTCAGCGATGGCTTAGGTGTGGTCCCGTGATACTGAGATTGCTTGACCCCTGAATTCTGGCTGAGCTTTCACATGCGCTCGGTTGAGTCTTGGCTGGTGTGACATCATCGAGAAACTTTAATCCCTGACGAGCTATTTAGAGCTTCCTGCCAGAAAAACAAAGCACTGGTTTCAAGGACAATAATTGATTGTAAACAGTATTTCTCATTTCAATCTTTGCAGAGATTCTCATTTGAAGTAAAATTGTGCAATTGAATCAACACACCACGGGAACGGAAAGGGTTGACGGATACCATGGATCATCCTAGTGAGTGTTTTCTCTCGGGTGCGGGAGTGGGAGAATGGTAAGGGAGCTGTTGCAAACGGATTCTTAGGATTGAAGAAACGCTTGTCAACCAGCAAATTCCCATCTCAATCTCACCTCTCTTCCCCCCCAAATCTCTCACTCTCAAGTCCATTCCCCCTACCATCCCCTCCTCTCACCAACTTACTAACTCTCCAGAACGCAACATCGCCTCGGTCATCCACCAACTCACGGAAGGCTCCCCCGCCGATCAAAAAGCCGCGCTCGACACTTACTTTCTCCCGGACGCAGCATTCTTCCATCCTCTCTGTCGCGTTCCGAGTTTCTCGCATGTGAAGCTGCCGTGGGTGGGGGAGGTGAATTCGAGATGGGTTATTTGGATGGTGTATCGGTGGTATAAGATTTTGAGTCCGAGGATTGTGTTGAAGGTTGATTGTGGTGGTGAGTGCCAATGAGTTTTTGGAAGGGGGTTGTTTGTTGGGGAAAGTGGTGGGATTGGGATGGGGAAAGGGATGGGAGTTGTGGCTAATGAGTGGGCAGAATTCAATCAGGAGAGTTCTACGCTGTTTGTAGACATTCATCAGGTTCGTATTTACATCGCCCCCTTATTTCCATCCGTCCTACTACAACAAGCCTAGTTCTCCTCGCGCAACTCTTTTCAAAATACAAACTAACCGAAACCCCCAACAGCTCTTCTCCCTCTTCATGATCTTCAAAAGCACCGTCCATCTCACTACCAAACTCACTCTCGTCCAGCAAAAAGACAAGAAATACTACATCAAATCCCAGGAAGACCTGTATCAGACAAACGAGTTTGTCAAATTCTTCTGGCCTGGTGGATCTCTCATTCTGGGGGCCTTTCAGATGTGGGCGACTTTCGTCTGTATTGTGGGTGCACTTGCTCTCGCGCCGGTTACGTGGATGGCGCAGAGATATAGTAATAAGGTTAATGGTGTGAACAAGAAGTTTGAGGGTGGAAATTGGTGGTCGGAGTAGGTTGGGGTTGCTTGGGGATGGGATGGGGATGGGGTGGGGTGGTGTAATGGGGCCATGGGGATTAGGGAATATGGATATAAGGGAGGCTGGGTTGGATGGTGATGGAGTTTTGGGGGTCGGATTGTACTGTGTGCTGTACACCACCTTGCTACAGTGGCATCGGGAATTTGGCCTGACCTTTGGGCTCGAGTACGTTACGTGGACATGAACTTTCTATCTTTAATGAAGCTCCTTCGTCTTGAGGACTTTTCGTCATTGCCATTGCCATTGCCATGGATTTCGACGACATGTAACAATGAGGTTAACTTTCTGGTAGAGTACAACAGGCTTATCTCCCCAAGTGAATTGAGAGCTCCAAATAATTGGTCTTTCTAATGTAGCTAAGCAATTGCATAAGAAACATTGTTACTATATTATACTCCGATGATAACGTTAAATTAACTTGTGATACTAGATACGTAACATAGAGAGAGAGAAAGAGAAAGGATTAAAGTAATCTAAGCTCGAAATATGATAGGTATTCACGGAATTATAGTATGCTTATTATTACGCTCATTAATATTTTTATTAAAGCTAATTTTCGGTATTCTTTTAACTTAGTATTTATCTTTTTAAAAGGGAAGATAATAGGGTTAAATATAAGAGGATAAAAGGATAAAAGGATAAGGGAAGAAAAGTCATAATAAAGAGAGTGTTACAGGTCCAGATCTGTGACCCTTAAGTAGTCGAGTAGCATATTGGACTTCCATCCAATAATAGTCCCTTTTTGGGCAGTTCACTGTTGGTCTCCTCCTAGCCTGTGACAGAGAGAATAAAATATCGAAGTTTATTATTTATTATTTTAGTTTATTCTTAATATCGGGGCTTTAAATAAAGTAAAATAAAAGTTAATTATATTTAAGAATTAAAGATTTTTTTATAATAAATTTATTTTATTTATTAATAAATTAAATTATTTTATATATTAATAAATAAATTCAACCTATTATTTTAATTATTTATTATTAAAATTATTCTTAAATTCTTAAGTATTTATCTATTATTTATTTCTTTATTTCTTTTAAAAAATTAAAAATATATTCGAATTTAATATTTTTAAAGATTTCTTTTTATTTTTAAATAGGGTTAAAAGGAATATATTCCTTTTTTTTTCGTTTCTTATTTTTATTCCTTTTCTCTTAATTTATTTATTAAGATTTTAATTTCTTTTCTTTTAATTTCTTTTATAAATTCTATTCCTTTTATTTTTTTTTACTTTTTATTTTTTTTTCTTTTCTCTTAATTTATTTATTAAGATTTTAATTTCTTTTAATTTTTTTTTACTTTTTATTTCTATTCTTTTTCCCTTTTTCTTTTAATATTTTAAGTTAAAAAAAGAGAGTTAATTCCCGGTTTCTAAGATTAAAAAAAGAATTAGAACTTTAAATAAATATTTTCGAATAGAATTTAAATTGAAAATAATGCTTTTAAATTAAAACCGATTTTATTAAATATTTCGCTTATTCCGTTTAATTTATTTAATTCCTTTTCTTTTTTCTTAAAGTTATTTTTATTCCTTTTCTTTTAATTTATTTAAGAATTCTATTTTTTTTATCTTCTTTTCCTTTTTATTTCTATTCTTTTTCTTTTACTTTATTTATTAAGGTTTTAATTCCTTTTATTCTTTTTTCGCTTTTAATTTTAATTTTTTTTCTTTTAACCTTTTAATATTTTAAATTAAAAGAAATAAATAAAAATATTATTCAAATTCTTTATTAATATTATTATAAATAGAATATTTAATAATATTATATAATTATCGGACTTTTAATAATAAAATTAATTTTATTAATATTATATATAAGCTTTCTAATAGGTTATATAATATTCCTTATAATTTAATTTTCTAAAATTAAGCTTTTTTATTTATATAGAAAATATCCTTATAATAATTAATCTTATAACGTTTAATATTATTTATTATAATTTAAAATATATTAAATAATATAATTAAAATTATAATATAAAATTTTAAATTAAGGAATTTAGAATTATATATAACGGAAAAAACTTTATATAACTATTTTCGGAACTTTTTATATTATATATTTATATTAAATATATTTATAATTAAATATATTTATAATTAAATATAAAAGGTTTAATTCTTTAAATTATACGATAACGGTAAGAATATATCGTTACGATATATATTATATATAAGCTTAAGATTATAAGATTAACTTATTAATTAATATTTAATTATAATAAATATTTAAATAATTATATTATATAATAAATTCCCGGGAATAAAAAGACGGTATTACTTTCAATATTTATAAATTAATTAATTAAAAAGATAAAAAAAATATATTATATTAGAGTATTTTATTTATATAAATTCTAAATATTAAAAAGGTAGAACTAATAAATAAAAAGAAAAGCTAATAAAAACTCTATTAAAAAATAATTATATTATTTAAACGAAACTTAAATTCTTCTAATAAATTAATAAAACTATTAATTAATTAAACGCTTATATTCGTTAATTAAATTAAAATAATTAAGATTCTTAATATTCTTTTAAGAATCGTATTTAAAGCCTTAATTAATTTAACGAATAAAATATTCGGTATTTTAACCTTTATTATATTATATAATACGTTTATTAAAGAGGTATTCTATTTCGTATTAAGTATTATTATCCTTATTAATAAAGATATATATAAATTATTATAAGAAAGATCGATTAAAAGAATCGTTATAAGGAGATTTATAAAGCTTTAAATAAATAATAAAAAAGATATTATAAATATATTAATATATAAGGATTTTTAAATAATATATTAAACGATTAATTAAATTTATAATAAACTTTATTAAGAATATTATATCTTTTATAAAAATGAAATATAATTTAATTATTAATCTTAAGGAAAAATAATATATACTTATAATTATAGTAACATTTATTATTTATATTCGGAATAATAGTATTAAAATTAAAGTAAAAATTAGACGTAAAATCGTAATAGATTTTGTTTAAGGTTTAATTTATAGATGTTATAGAATTATTAAAATCGGTTTAGATTTTAGAAAGTATTTAACGCTACTTTTTAAAATCGTTAAATAATACGAAATATAATCTTAAAGCTATTTTTATAATTTAATTCGTATATTTAAAAGAATTATTAGTTTACGGATAATATATAATATTAAAAAGTAAATTAATATTAAATTTATAAAATAATATTATTTATATTGTTAAAAGGAATTTTCGATTGTAATTTAATAAAATAACATTAAATAAACTTTAATTTATAAATTAAAAACGTTTAAATAAAGTTTTAACTTATTATAAAATTATTTAAATCTTTATATTAAGAATAAATATAATTTACTTTAAATATTTATAAATAATATTTATAATAACGTTAAATCTATTATCATTTTTAATAACAATTAAAATAAAATTAATTATAATAATATAAAATAATATAAAAAAGGAATTGATTAATTAAAGATTATTATAAAGAATATAATTATATTTATAAAATTATAAATATATTAAATAATAATGAAAGTATTTATAAATATACTTTTAGAGTTTATAAATATATTAAATAAAAGAAATATATTCATAAATATAAGTAATATTAAGATATTTATTATTAGAATATATAATTATTAATACTTTATTAATAAATTTCTTATTATTAATAATATATAATCGGATTATTTCATTACAATATTATAATAAATTATTTTTTAAACCGAAAATTAAATTATTTTTATTTTTATTAAATTTATTATTATATTTAATTTAATTAAAGATTTTAATAATTAAAAAGTCTTTCTTATAAATAATTAAAAGTTTTATATAGAATTTATTAAATATAATAGTAAATATTATAGTTAAATTATATATAATAAAGGTTTTTGTATTATTAATAAAATTAAAAGTCATTTTATATAAAATAATAATCTAAACTAATTTATAAGGAATAATATTAAATCTAATAATAAAATCGAATTTAATATATTTATTATTTTCTTTATTTAAATTCACGAATTTTAATAATATATTAAAGATTATATATAATTTATTAAAATAATGTATAAAATCTATATTATATTATTAAATATATTTAAAAATATAAATTCAATATAAATTTAATCAATCTATATTTATTATAATAATTAAATTCGATTATATAAAAATAAGGATAATAATATTATAATTAATAAAGATATGTATTATAAGTTCATTTATTAAAATAATCGTATAAAAATATCGAATTATTTATATAATTCCGGTAAATTCGAATTTAATAAATTAATAATTCTTTTCAATAAATTTTAAAGTATAATTAAAAAATATAATAAATTTAATATTAATCTATTTAAAATATTAGCCTTTTAATAATTTATTAAATAAGCCGTCGGATTTAATATAATAAATTATAATATTAAATCCGAATTCTTTAAAAGTATTTATATTAATAAATAAATATTAATTAATTTCCTAATAAATTATAATATTAAATCCGAATTCTTTAAAAGTATTTATATTAATAAATAAATATTAATTAATTTCCTAATAAATTAAATAAATAAGAATAATAAAAACTTTTTATATTATATTAAATATTAAATATTCAACTTTAATAGGATTATTAATCAGAATTTTTAATATATAATATTATTAAATAGATTCTTTATTAGAACCCTTTTTTAATAAAATAGTTTTATAAAGATTAAATTAAAATAGAATATTAGAAGATATATTAATAAAATTAATTAATTATATTAAAATAAATTTCTAATTAATTAAATATAATAGAGAATTCAATATTAATAATTACGATTAATTTATTCTTAAATATTAAAAGTCTTAAAGAATTAATATATTAATTAAAAAAAGAATAATAAAATAATTAATAAACGATTTAAATAATTTAATCGAAATATTATACTTTTTAAAAAATATAAAAACTTTAAAAAAATATTTAATATAATTTATAAAAATATAAGAGAAAATTATAATATTATTAATATAAGCGTATATAAAACTATATAATAAACGAATTAATTAATTTATTTATCGTTATATATAATTAAAGCTATTATAAAAATCTATTATCAAAATATTAAATTATTCTTAATTATAATAAATAATAATAATAAATTTATATTAATTTTTAAGAATAGTTTATTATTAATAGAAAAGGTTTATATAATTAATGATTATAATAAAATAATAATCTTAAATAATAGAAATAATATTTAATTATAATAATATTAAATAAAAGTTTAAAACTATTAATTAATTTAATCTATAAATATTAATAATAGTATATTTAATAGAAATAAAATTTAATATAGGTTCTGGTTTTTAAATTACGAAAATCGGTTATATAAATAATATAATTTTAATCGTATATTTTATATAGCCTTAATTTTATAATTTATTATAAATTTTATTAATTTATTCTTTTAATTTTATATTTAAAAAATAAATATATATTAATTTCGGAATTTTATTTTCTTATTCTTTTTTAAAAGGAATGATTATTTATTCCTTTTAAAGAATATTAATAAATTTATTAGAATTATTAAATAAAAAAGTATATTATTTAATAATCTTTATTAAAAATTATATTTATTTAAAATTATTTTTATTAAAAATTATAATATTATTAAATAATTTTATTTTAGAAATTATTTTTATAATATTAGTATGAATTCTATTATAACCGGAATTAAATATAAAAAAAGCGGTTATAATAATAATAATATTAAGAGTTATAATAATAACCTTAAAAAAATATAATAATTTTCCGGATTTATAAGAATAATATTTATAAGAAATAGATAAATCCCTTTTTACGATTTCGAAAATAGGTATAAAATCGTTTATAGAATTTAATAGTATATTTAAAAAGGAAATACGAATAAAGAAAATAATAATAATTATATTATATTTAATATTAAATTTATAAAATTAATTTAAATAAGAATTTCTATTAATTTAAATATTATCTTTTATATTATTATAAATTATAATAATTTTAATTTTAGTATTAATTATATAATTAAAGAAAATTAAATAATTATTCTTTTTAGATTTAAAAATAAAATCGCGATTAAAATCAAAAATTCGATAAATAAGAATAATTATAATCGTATAAGAAGAAATAATAATCGTTATTAAAGTATAAATAAAGCGTATAACTTATAAGTTATAAGCTTTAATATATATATATATATATAACGTGGTTGTACACCGAGCCGATCAGGACACCGAGCCGATCACTTTTCTACTACCCCACCACCCTAAAATATAATAAAACTACCACAGCACTATC
>QYAP01000742.1:0-17912 GCA_003988905.1 Hymenotorrendiella dingleyae
TGATTTGTTATTGATTTTTAAAGTTGAGGGTAGGAAATTATGGTGGGGTCGCGGATCTCGCTTAAAGTGTGCGACGAGCTATGGCCCCAACTCTTACCATTTCATAAGTGAATGACTAATGCAGCGTTTTTTTCAATTTAGTGAATACCCAAGTAGCCATCAAGGTTGCGTCTCCAAATTGGATAACCGTCAAGGTTTTCAATTGTGAAACGTCTATTGGGAAGTGAATAGCATTGCGCAGAAGGCAATTGCAATATGGTCAAAATTTCTCAAGAGCATCGTCATTTGACAAACCATATATCTCCAGAAGGCATCTCAACGCGTAGCCTTGCCTTCGGATAATGATGAGGAGCGATGCCATCTATTCTTAGAAACGAGACTTGTTCTATTTTAGTATAAGTGACCTAATAGTAGCTACTGATTGTCACAAGGTGATATTAACCTAAAAATATAATCTCGCACAATGGCAAAGTTTCAGTTGCTAGTATTCTGCGCAATTATCGAATTGAATCCTCATCTATAATTATAGCGCACTTCTGCGACATAAGCCCCCATTTGGGAAGCCATAGGCGGGTCAGGTGATCGGATCATTAGAACGGTTCGGGTTTTCCCGCCCAAACGTCACGAGCCGCAATTCCTCTCAACACCAGCAGCCCCACGAAATCCAACCGTGGCAGAACAGCCTGTACACTCACGTTACGTCCTCCGAATCAAATCGATAAACGTGCCACGTAGGACTTCTGCGCCACGATTTGCGACCAGCTGAATTGATGAAGGTCCCCAGAACCTCGAGAATGGAATTGCGCGCGCGCGCGTGGGCAGCCTCGACCATCCACCATGAAAAGCCAGACCGCTCAAACGCAAGAGTTCTGCAGCAACAATACTGAAGGATCGAAATACGCATCATACTGGTTTCTGCAGCGGTAAAATCGGATGTCGGACAGTCCGCTGCACATTGTGGTGAGATCCAAGGGAATGAGGGGTTCAGGATCACCAAGAACCTCACGCGGATGGACGGTTGCTGCGTTGGCCATGCCATGAGGAGACCAGGAAACTTTCGCATATGTTTTGTCACGGCAGATCGATCGGGGTCAGCTTGAAGTGGGCTGCGCGCCATCGACGATACCAGGCTAGCAGCGAACGACAATGAAGGTCGAGGAGAGTGCGCAATCTTGGTGCAACACCATAACCATATTGGCTCTAGGACTGCAGCAAGTAACGTCCCAAGCACCCACACAGGCAAACACGACGGGAAACACACACATCACTGGCTTAGTGCCAGGGACACCTGCGTATCCCTTGTCACATCAGACCTATCTCTCGACTGGTCAACGGCCCCCAAAAAGATGCCATCAACGACGATTTCATACACCGACCATCCCTCGGCCGAGGACATCATTTGCCACACTTAAACTACACCGACTTGGTCTTGCAAGCTTGAATTCGCCAATTGCACCCGTATCGGCTTGTTCGAAATATCTTCAGCCATACGCGCGTCGAAAGCCATAGGACGATATGGTATCATGGTGCTGCGGTTTTCAGCCTCACGCCTCTCTATGCCTCCAAGGAAGCCAAGATGCGATACCATATGAAAACTCTGCAATCATACGACCTCAACAGAAAATCCACACACTGATTCAACTGGGGGTGACGGTTCCTGGATCTTCTCAACCCCGCAAGCCACTCTCACTTACACTCAATGATGTTGGGAAAAGATAGTTGAGCCACAGCATAAAGTCACGAACACGCTTACTCTTGCCGTTTCGAAACACGAAGCCACATCTGCAAAACATTTCCTTTCGCTGATTCGCCCGAGAGAGGGAAAGCCACTGTGGCGGCCCATCTGATATCGGCTCATTGGTCAACACGAGCGAGGATGACGGCTTTTCCTGCCAAACTTGCAGGCAGGTGTGGCTGTGACTTCACCGAGGCCCCTGTAAAGACCACCGCTCTTCGATTGAGTACCTGTTACACATAACTCAACCCATTTCCGCAGCAAAGTCGCTTGCTACCGAAGTCTCTTTTCTTTCTACTGACGACTTGTTGCTTCCATTTCCTTCCTTCTTGGCTACCACATCCCCGAACTTTCTATTCAGTGATAGTCCTCTGAGATTCAATGCGCAAGGCTGCGGGAGCGTATGCAACCCAACTATCTACGGCTATGAGATTTTTTCACGGTCAGAACTCTATCACCGAATCTAAAGCAAACGGAGCGTAGCTCCAATGCGATCCCTCCTTTCAAGAGAACTTGCAAACAGATAACCGAGCAACCCCACCGTGCCCACTAGAGTAGTATTGTGGCGCCTGTGCAGCACCTGCCATTGTTCTTCTAGTTGGATGAATGTATCTAGTGTTTCATTCACCAGGGCTTCATCAGGACTTCATTGCATTATAAACACAGATTTAACCTCAACTTGAGGTAAAATCCGGTCTGTTCTGACCGGCCTGCTGATTTTGACCTTCGGTAAGCTTTGGACCCCAACAACGGCCTCCTCTGCTCTTTTTTCCGTACTTCGGCACAGCCCAGCATTTCAAACTCACCGAAGTAGTCGGGTGAGGGGTTTTGCCAGGTGCTTCAAATCAGGTGCTACTCGTTAGGCTTTCTGAGTTCAAACGAAATCAAGCCCCTAGGCATCTACATGTATCATCTTAAGCTATATGCAGGCTCTGTCCAATACCTTTCCTTTGCCTTTCTTTTTCCTGCGTAACATCTACACCTGCAGTATAAGTGCGATCTTCCACCAATTCCCCTTTAAGCCCTAACCGCCAACGAGACTTTTCTCCACTTAGAGCCTCCAGATCCAACTTTAAACCAACCAAACCCACGGCAAACAACGGATACGCCAACTATCAGCGCTGAACTTCAAACATCATTGTTCTTCTCATCATCGAGGACCAAAAAATTCTGCCATCCTGGGGAATACAATGTCGGGAAGACGCGGGGCTTTCGTCGTCGAGCGCGGTCCAAGTGGCCGCGAACGATTCGTGATAGAGCGCCCAAGATCTGGAGAACACCGACCCTCTTGCCATGAACAACTTGCAGAGGCCGAAAGTCGTATACGAGCTATTGAGGCCGATTATGGAGAATTGCAAACTAAGCTCTCTTATGCAGAACGAAGCCTGTGGGAGACACGACAAGAGAATATGCGTCTTGCCGGAGATCTTCAACGAATGCGCCGGGATGGGGACGATCATGAGCAGGACTTGATTGAGAAGTGCAACAACTTGGAGTATGATCTTGAAGATGAGCGGAAGAAATACCGCGAATTGAAGGACAAATACAGGATGCTGAAGCGCACCAACTCGCAAGAAATCCAATCAAACGAGACATACAAGTCGCTATACGAAGAAAAGCTCCAAGAAGTTGAGATGCTTCGACGACGCCAACAGGAAAGGGATGAGCAATTACGTCTCGCGGAAGAGAGAATTGAAGGGAAGAATCGCGCTCTCAGTGAGAAAAACCGCACCATCAGATATTTGAAGGATTTTTTGCTCGCACGAGGCTTTCGCGTCGCCGATTGAATAGTTCGAATAGAATGAATATTGGGATTGAACTGCAAGGAGGGATTGATCTTCAAATTCTCCAACTGGAAGATGTTTGGCTTTCGAGTACACGTGTCGGTGCATTCGCACCCAAGAAAGGGGCAGGTTGAGAGGGCAATTTCTTAGCGATGGAAACACAAATATGGTGAGTAAGCTATGAAGCACTTGCATCATTACTTATGCTAACATTATTTCCACGGAAGCAGCCGGATTCATCAGCAGTAATGTACGACTATTCTTTGGTAATACCTGCTTACGACTTGGGACTCTGGCGACGCTAGAGAGGATCGTCATTCTCAGCCGCATGCCTGGAAGAGGAAAATGTCAAGTGAAGTTCGGCGGCGAGCATAAAATTTTCACGGAGTTCCCAGAAGTTTTTTGAGGCTGGATGAGATTGTTATCAAGAGGGCCACGTAATAGCTTACGGTTGGATCTGCTTTTCTGGAATTCTCGGGTTGTTTTGTTTTTGATTGATTAAGCTTAAATAGAATGCGGTCTTACTTGCGTTGAGTTGCACGAGTGGGATTTTGACTTTCATGGGGGATTTCTGGAAATAGATTTGATCTATGTTTGTTCGTGTCTCTAGTCGAGTCGCACTTGTTGGCTTTGAGCGCATCGACTTGAAGTCTAGACGATAGCTGCCTGAGTGAAAAAATTTCACGTGCTTTTGTTTCTCTCCGTTTGTCAACTATCAAAACTTGAAACATCATAATTTTTTCATCCCACGTTGGAGCCCAAGACTTTTTTGTTTTCCTTGCACTCGCTCCCCGAAAAAATGTCAGCGCACACCACGAATCACATCTTATTTGACGTCGATCCCAGCTCATATGAGGCTACTCTTAGTAAATCCCACAGGGCCAGCAGGGGTGACGAGCTCAAAATCCAACCCAACAAGTCAAATCACGTATCCGAGACCGAAATCTTAAAAAAGTAAAAATAAAACAAAGCACTAGACCTGACAGCACAGATCTCGACGATCCCTATCGGAAAGTTGTTGGTTGTGAATTGGCATGTCGGAAAACGTGTTAGAAGGGAGTTTGTTACTTAACCTAGACACATTCGTTGACCGAAGACATGAGTTCGGAAAATAAAAATAGAGTCGGGAGTTGATGGAGGAAGGAGCAAGCAGGATGGGGGCGGCGAGGGAGAAGGGAATGGGAAATATGACGCGTGAGAAGCTCGAGGCTGGGAGGAAATGTCTTCTGCGACTTACCGAAATTGGGACATGATAAATTCCGTTTGATATGAGCAGCGCGAGGGTCGAAATCGAGACAGCTGAACTTGGAACGAAGGATTGATCGGCTCTTGCCAGCGAATGATGACATGACGCTTCATGTTCTGGTCGCTTGTGTGCAGAATGCCTATTCGGGCATGACATTTCTGGTTGGCGGGGGGGGGGGAGAACAAGCAACTTGCGCCAAGATCACGACGACTCCTTTTCCCAGCCACGCAGTAATTCACTTCGTCTGAAGAATGAAGGGACTGTGGCGATAGACTCATCAAGCCAGATGCAGCACGTAGCCGGCGGGCCGTCGCATTCGAACGGGCGCTGCACTGCACCGCACCGCATCGCATGCTGCCCTTCAAATCCGGACCACGCGGGTCCAGGCTGGGCTTGGTTGGCAGGTAGGGTGGGTTGGCAGATGCAAAGAAGAAAAAGAGGCTCTGCGCTGGGCTGACCACATAACCTCATCTGATGGGGGGCTCGAGGGGGGATCTCTCGGCAACTGGGCCCACTTGTTGCTGACCACGCCTGCGGCCCCTGTAAGGCAGCCGGCCTGGCTCTTGACAGGCTCTCGACACAGCCAGGCTGCCTTCCCCCACACCTGCCAATCACCACAACCTCCCCCCTACTTCCCCCCCAAAAAGCATCGTCCCGTTCCGTCTGCCTTTATGGCTGGGGTTCTTGAGGGTGTATGACTCTTCTCTCAAACACTCACCACTGGCTCTGGCTGCTTCTGGCTCTCGGTGAGCCCTCTAGGCACGGACATGTGCCTGGCACTTGCTACTTTTTGCTGGTCGCCTAGGCTGTGGGATGAGAAGGGTCGGGGTCTTGGTAAGTAATAGGAGAGCAGACTGGAGGTGAGCCGTCTATGTTGCCCTACCGTAAGTTAAGGAGTTCAGGCAGGCAGCACCAGGTTACCTGAATTTCCCTTGCGGATTTCCAAGTTAAGTGAGCTTGCAAATGCAAGGGTTCAAGCGAAGGTTCGTATGAGAAATAAAAGTCCTTGATTCCTTTTAGAGGTCCCTTTCTCTCTCTTTTATACATCCATCCGCAGCCAAAAGCAACTGACCGAAAAACGCACACCGAAGCCTACTCACAGCCTCGTTGCATTGCATTCAACCCTACTATTCGAAAAGAGCTCGCCTCATCACTTGATTGATTCTTGTTGATTCATAACTTGATCATTCCCTTCTACCTAAACTCCATTTCCCACAAGTCATTGGTACGCTCTTCTCAGCTCGGGCACACCTACAGCAATCCAGGGCCAACTACCTACTGCCTACCGTTGCCTCAATTCGACAACACACCGAGCGACCCACCACACAATGTCTTCATCCAAGCCAAAGAAGACGGTCCATTACACCTCCAGCACCAAAGGCGGAAAGCCTACCTCTTCGCGGCATCATAGCCATTCACACAGGGACAGCCAAGACTCTGCTATTGGCTCTTCGAGCGCTTCCGATCGGGCGTCACTCGGAACCTCACCCAACTCGACACCCTTCAACCCACAGGAAATCCAAAATCAGCGACACATCCCTAGTGCCTTGAACAATGCACTCGACGCAGCCAATGAACGGATAAGGCAACTAGAGGACCTGTACTCGCAAGTTGATGCCAAATTGACTGAAAGCAATCGAGAAAACCGACGGCTCAAACAAGAAAAGGGCGAGCTATTGAAAGAGGTGGATGACTTGCGTGATGACTTGAGCAGGGAGAAAGATGCAAATGAGAGATTGCGGAGAGACCACAGCCCAAGATCTGTCGGATCATCAACCAATTCTGGATCTGGAAAGAGTGATTCTCAAAAGCGATCATCTCGCCGCTTCAGCGTCACCCCCCAAACTGGTCGACCTCCTCAGGCTCCACCGAATCCGTTCACCCCCCTTAACGAAAGGCCTCCCGAAAGACCCGTTCAGCAGCCGAGAACAACTCCACCACAAGTCACATACGCACCATCTGTTGCTCCCTCCACTGCGAGCTATACACCTTCGACAGTTTCCTACTCGCAGGGAAACTACATTACAGCCCCTGCATACCAGCACCAGCAACTTCCCCAACGACCAAGTTCCAAGAGATCATCGGCGCAATATCCGAATGATGGCAATTACCATCTCTTCCCGGTGTGAGTGGCGCAAACACAATTGACGATGATTGTGTTGTTTGTATAAAGATGGATTTAAGGTGTACATACATATTATTGTAACACATGTTCGCGGCTCAGCGCTGCGAGATCGGAAATGGGATGCAGGCAACCACCACGCCTTCAAGCTACAGTACCCCACCATTCCTGCCCCGCGAAACTGAGTCACCTTTTACCACGTCAGAATTGGCCAACGGGAGATCTGCGATATCTCTTGTCATCATGCACGAAATTACCGTATTTGAGATTCATTCGACTGCGTTTCATTTCGAATTGCGAATTCTTCCATTATTGGGTCCTTTGTCTGCAGGAGGCTACAGTCTGACGGTCCCTCTTTCCTCTATCATATTTGGAAGTTAGAGTTCGACTCATCGCTCCTTCTTCATCGAATTGAAACTCCGAAAGACTTCAACTTCACGACCTAACTTCTCAGTCTTCAATCTTCACTAAAAGAGACACATTGAAATCGCTTACCAACCCCACAACTTCATCAAAATGCCACAATACTACAACACCATCTCCCCCACCCTCCAATCCTGGGCCCTCACCCAACCCATCTTCTTCATCGCCTCAGCCCCCACCTCAGGCCGGCACATCAACCTCTCCCCCAAAGGTCTCCCCTCCTCCACCTTCACCATCTTCTCACCCACCAGCTGCGGCTACATCGACGCCACGGGCTCCGGCGCCGAAACCATCGCGCACCTATATGAGAATCGACGCGCTACCATCATGTTCTGTTCCTTTGGTGCGAGTCCGCGGATCTTGCGCTTTTTCTGTACCGGGAGGGTGGTTGAGTGGGATACGCCTGAGTTCGAAACAGTACTTGGGAAGATGGGGAAGGGGAGGGTGGATGGCGCGAGGGCGGTTTTGGTTTTTGAGGTTTGGAAGGTGCAGACTAGTTGCGGATATGGGGTTCCGAAAGTTGCGCTCGATGCTTCTCAAGTTCATGATCCCGAAAAGGCATTTGTGGATCGCGAGACTCTGGGGCATTGGGCGAGTCGACAGGTGGAGAGGAATGAGATGGCAATGTACCAGGCTAAGAATAATGCGGCGAGTTTGGATGGGTTGCCCGGGTTGCGGAGCGCGCGGAGGGATAGGGGGGATGTGTTTTTTGTGGAGGATTTCAAAGCGGGTGTTAGGAGGGTTAAGGGACAGAGGGAGGCGCTGTTTGTGGGGGTTTTGGGGGGCGTGGTTTTGAGTTTTCTTGCGGTGTGGGTGAGAAATTTCATGGGTTTGTAAGAAGTTGTTGTTGTTGTTTTAGTTATGAGTGAAAGGTATAGTTGTGAGTGAAAAAAGTATGGGGTGGGGTGGTTTATGATTGTGTTTTAGTGTTATTTTTGAGGGTGGTGTATTTTGAGCGTTTGAGGGTGGTGCAAGCGTGCTTTGAAGGTTAATTTGTTGGAGGAAAACTTGCAGTTTATTATGTTGTAGTGTTTAGGTTGTTGTAGTATTAATGAATTTTAATTCTCGCTATTGTACAGTAGTAATATCCTATAATCTTGAACGGGTTATTCTCTGCTATTGGACATGGATCTGGTCGGTCTAGGTCTTAATATTCTTAACCTCCCCTTCTTCTTTCTAAATTCTTCTACTCTACAATTTGATTTTTTTCGATTTTCGCCAAGTACAAAACCCGGGGGTTTGCCTTTTCCTCATAGGAAACTCGAAATAGGGTATAAGGGAATTTTTGGGTAATTTATCAGAGGTTTGTAGCGGGGTAAGTCGGTTTTGAACGAGAGTATATACATGCGTTGGTGGACTTTTGGGAAAGATAAAGGGGTGGATATGGATATTATTTTGTGGTTTGGATGGATGGTAGGGGATATGTTAAGTGGTGTTTGAAGATGGTTTTAGAGGGCAGAGGTTGGTTTGGATGGATATTGGGGGATATGTTAAGGTGTGTTTGGGTGGAGTAGGGAGGGGAGTAGGGAGGGGAGAGGGGAGAGGGGAGATGGGAAGATGGGAAGATGGGAAGATGGGAAGATGGGAAGATGGGAAGATGGGATGGGATGGGAAGATGGGATGGGAAGGGAGGAAGGGGATGGGTAAACGAGTGATAGTTTGTAATTGGATTTCCATTCGTATCTTAGGGGCTTATTCGAGATTTACGAAAGGACGAGGTTCGACTGAGTTCGCTCGAAGTATCATTCCTTCATCTACATTTTTCATCACAACATCACAACGCAGAAATCAAAGAGAGAAGAGCGTGGTGATAAGTACAATTCGTACACTAGATAAAGTCTAAATAAGTAACATAGAAAGTGGTCAAATGACGCTCGCCCCTATCTCAGTGGCGCAAAAAAAAATCTTGGAATCAAACATGTCTGTCAAAACCAAGTCTCGTCAGCTCATGAAAACCCGCTGGCATCCTTCCCTCTACAGCAATAGACATTACAGCTTGCACCCGCAAGACCTTCTATGAAGGACACCCGGTATCTGGGTAGTTACAGCTGCTAGTCTCACCGCCTCCGCTAATAGCCACATCAGTGAACGTGAAATCCGAACATCCAGTTCCGCAAAGAACGTAGTAGTTAACGGCATCGCTGGTAGCGGTACCGGTGATATTGCTGAAAGTGACACCGGCGATGGTGACGCCGTCAGTTGGGGTTCCGGTGGCGCCACCGTTGAGGTAATCTTGCTGGACATCAATTCCATAATCGGAGATGCTGGAGAGAACAATGTTGCTGTAGATGATGTTGGTGATGCTACCGGTGGTATCAGCATTCGACTTGATTCTGCAGCCGTTCTCAGAGTCCGAGATGGTGGAATCGGTGAATGTAACGTCGGCGACGACGTTGTTGGATTTTCCGCCGACGGAACCGATGGAGAGACCGTGCCCGCCTGAGCAGGTCATGCCGGAGACGGTGATGTTGGTGCCCGAGGTGACGGCGACGCAGTCATCTTGGTTCTTGACGACGGTGTTGGAGAGGATGACGTTGTCGGAGGAGGAGAAATCGAAGCCGTCCGAGTTGTGGGCGGCGGGGAGATCGCCGGATGCGGAGTTTGAGGCGTCGCCGGCCGAGTTGTCGAGGGTGAGGCCGGTGATGAGAACGGTGTCGCAGCCGGTTACGTCGAAGCAGTGGGTGGGCCAGTTTTGGATGTTGAGGTTGGAGATGACGGCGTTGTTCATGTCGTGGAGGACAATGAAGTGGTCGGGCCTGGATGTGCTCGTTAGTTTTGTGAAGCGAGGGAAAAGGGGGGAAATCTTACTTGTCGGTTCCTCCGTTGGAACCCTCGCCGTCCCAGTAGGCGGCTCCGTTTCCATCAATAACATGTCCGGAAGCACCGGTGATGGTGATATCATCTCCACCAATGTAGATAGGGTCGAAGTCGGAATCTTCGGTGTATCCAAAGCTCTATTGTTCTATTAGCATCTCCTCTCAGAAGCGCAATCTGTCAAAACTTACAGTGGTACCAGCGAAGGTAACAGTGGAGCCCTGTTGGAGGTTTGAGAGATCAATGGTTGAGCTGGCAGGAGCAGAAATGTTCTCGAGAACGATGTTGGTGCAAGCAGCAACGACAGAGGTGATTTGAGCGTACTCGGTTGCTGTGCATGATGCAGGGGCATCAGCAACACTTGCGGCAACGCTGGTGGCAGCGACAACTGCGGTAGAGGCCTTCGCGGCAGCTGCGCTAGTTGCCTTGGCTGTTGTCTTTGCGCTGGTTACCTTTGCGCTGGATCCGCTGGCTGCTGAGGTAGCCTTCTTGGCGGAGGTGGTTGTTTCCTTTGCGCTGGATCCGCTTGCTACTGATGCTGAGGTAGCCTTCTTGACGGAGGTGGTTGTTTTCTTTGCGCTTGATACGGAAGACACTTTTGAGGCGGCAACCTTTACGGCAGAGACGGAGAGGGTTGAGTTGCCGGTTGAGTTGCCAGCTGAGGTAGCTACCAAAGTTGGGGAAGCGGCAGCAACCTATTTCAAGAATTAACAACTTGTTTCCCAAACATCGCGAGAAAGTTAACTTACAGAGGCAGCAACTGTCTGCAGAGTTGTTGCAGCTGCAGTAGCAACGCCAGTGGCAGCCCCAGTGCTCAAACAAGCGCAAGCACTGGAAAGCTTCTTAGCATTGCTGCATGCGGTGGCAAAAGCAGGAGCATCAGCGGTAGCAGTAGCTCCAGCAGCAGTATAAGTCGCACAAAACGTGGCAGCAGCGGCTGAAGAGGCAGTAAAAGCAGAGGCGCAAGCGTCGCTGAGCGGGTTGTCGCAAGCGAGAACGATGGTGGCTAGAGCACCGACGGAAAGAATAGATGATCGCATCTTGGCCAGCAATTCAACGATATCGAAGAAAAAAGAGAGTGTGGTATGAATGCAGCAAAAGATCAAAGAGTGTGTACGATGCGAACGATGGGCAAGAAAAGAGAGAGAAAGCGTTCATGGTACATACTTAAGTATATGGGTTGGAATTGTTCGCAGGCCCGCATTCTAGACCAATGCGTTTGTTTCCACAATTGAAGATTTAAGGAGCCGCGGAGAATTTCGTGATTGGTCCGCGCCACTGAAATTCATTTGGAAGAAACAAAGAATCGAAATGCTTGTCGAATGCTTGTCGCTTATTATGGGGATATGTCGTACGGTAGGGTTTCCGAGGCCATGGGGTCCTCGTACGTCGCAAGCATGTTCGCGTGCAGAAGTCTATGAACCGAATGAACCGAGATCTTTATCGTCAATAAATGTCAATAAATTAATTGTTTCCAAGATTTCCAAGTACTGTAACTAAATTTTTCAATATTAATTGAGATTTCCCATCTTAGAAAGGGGCCAACTTACCTTCTAAAGGTCTCTCACTCCAAATCTTTACTGCTTATACTTGACTTTCTATCCCTTCAAACTTCCATGCGTGGAAAACCTCAGAAACCCGAGAATTTCACAACATACGAAGCAGTTCCAGAAACGTAGAGACCATCTCGAAAATTCCTGATAACGTACCCCCCCTTGCCCCCTATCACTCTTCAAAGTGATGCAGACAAGTGAGATCAAAGTTGATTTCTCGGCCTCCGGCTAGATTGACTTCCACCCCACGATCACGATCACAATCTCAAAATACTACAACTCAAATTACTCCACTGAGTCCACTCACCACCTACCCCACGATATCCATTCCTTCTTCTCATCCCATCTCAGCACATCTTCACTTCCTCGTCGTCCCTTCAGCCCTAAACTCTCAACTTGGCTTCAACTTGGCAAGAACTCCCAAGGCGACCCCAGAATGCTTGGTAGAATGCTTGAATATCGACAAGCAAAAATCAATCGCCTTGGAAAGCTTAACCGCGGATCCGTAAGCGCATAAGCTTCGACATTGGTCTTGGCGAAAGAAATGAGATGACGTTAGAGAGTCCCGGTCGTGTTTCGCGTAGAAATATATTGTGGGGATTTCTTCCCGGTACGCGCGCAGTCCATTTCGAGTCCACATATTTCTGAATCCGGTTGTGGATTAGTAAGCTTCCGCTTCGATTCCAAAAGTGAAGCTATCGCGAGAAGAATCAGAAACTGGAATTCAGAGAAAGCGATTTTCCTCAGCAACTGCAAGCAATCCAATTTTTGTCCAGGGTCCCGAAAGAATGGGATAAAATGCTGAACCAGATTCGCCGATTTTTCCAAAGCATAGTACCAAAAACCACATGGCAAAGTGAATTCTGCGATGATAATCTGATGACAGCAAACATGAAGACCAGATGGGATATTCTTGTCCATGCTCTCCAATACATTGCCGACATTGCAGCAAGACATGACGCAGATAGGATGGCATAGCCCCTAAATCTTGCACTTAAAAACGCACGCGTAGACAGTTACCACGCACAAGCCAGCGATGAACCATATATTGCAAGTTCAAATCAATGAACAAGATAATACTGTAGCAGCAGGAGGGTAAAAACAAAATCCAATGCTATCGTGGTAAAGAACCCGAATTATCACCGGCTTACTCGAGGAAAGACCAATGCCAATGACTGGCAAAGATGCTCAAGATGCAACTTCAGGGAAAAGACATTATCCATAACGGGAATAGCATAATAGGAGGGTAGTGGTACGTGCAATGATTTCAAATGCATAACAGTAAGCAGAGGTGTGTGGAACATCAGTTCCGTATTACTGATGTTGGCTCTATACATCCACGATGCGATACCCAACCAAACCTTCAAACTCAAAGAAATAGTGTAAGCAGCTGACCGCCACTGAATGTAAAAATAAAGCATATAAAATTGAAAAATTCCCAAAAGAAGGAAATGCCTCTCATCCATTCCACCAAACCGCCCTCGACATCATGGAAACCGCCTCGACATCTCAAGCCAGAGAACTTGCATACCAAGCGGCCAACTATTCCTGGTCCCACTACATGCAACACCGACCCGCCTACCCCACGTCTTTCTGGAAAAGCATTTTCTCATACCACACCGAGAAATCAGACAAATGGCTCCTTGCCCATGAAGTGGGAGCAGGTGCGGGAATCGCAACTACTGAGATTGCCAAACACTTTAAGAAAGTCATTGTTTCTGAACCGAATGCGGAATATCTCGATACGGCACAGATACGACTTCTGCAATCCGGGTTGCCGGAAGATAAATTTACGTTTTTGCAAGAAGTGGCGGAGGAGAGCTCGGTTCGGGATGAGCAGGTTGATTTTCTGGTTATCTGTGAGGCGTTTCATTATACGGATGTTCCTAGGGCGATAGAGTCTTTTGCGAGACAGTTGAAGCCTGGGGGAACGTTGGTCGTTAGTTTTTATCAGTATCCGCAGTTGATAAAGAATGAGCGCGCTCAACAAGTGTTTGATGAGATTATCGCTGTCTTTGAGCAAGAGCTTCTGAAGCTAGGAGGTCCGGCTGCGCGGGCAGTAGGGTATATCAATGCGGGACTTGACGCGGTACCACTCCATAAGTTTGAGCCCGGCGCGAAGAGAATCACTGTCGATAGTGGATGTAAGAGAAAGCAGAGGACTGCGGAATATCCCACAATAGCCGATGATTGTATCCGGGAAGACGACGTAGTGGTGACCAGCCAGACGGAAGGAAGTGACTGGCACGGAGGAACGAGGGATCTGAAGTGGTTGAAGGACTTTTATGCCACGCTCATTCCCAAAGTTCCAGAGGAGCAGATACAAGATTTGTGGAAGCAATTGGAGGATGTTATGGGCGCAGAGGTTGAAATATCCTGGCCATTTGAGTACATTCTGGCGACCAGGAGACGCGATGAAGACCTCGTTGCAAAGAATAACGCCGTATGAAGGAGGGCGAAGTAGAATAAGGGATTCGCAGCACTATAATATAACGACAAACCTCGACGTGGGTTAGCCACTATCAACTTCAATAAAACTTCTTAGCACTCACTGATTCTGTGTTTGCAAATTATCCTTGCCTCAGATCGCCCAAACGCAGGTCCAAAGATGGTGAGATGGAGCGGCTTCACTCTCGTAACACACCCTCTTGTTATATCGTCCGAAACTCATTCAAAGTTATTGTTGATCTCTCAGAACCCTGAAAAACAATCTAGAGAAAATTGAGTAAAAATCCAACGCAAGCAGTTTTTGGAATAAAGGCTAAGGTACGGTATACGATCAAAATCTTCTACTTTGTGTCTTGAGGTGCTATGAGCAGAGCTGCGACCTCTTATAATGCCTTGTCCCACTTCAGGTCCGAGAGGCCAGAATGAAGATATACTATCCGACTGGCACTTGCCCCAAATGTTTCGAAGAGGAGAGCATGCGATTGGCGGTGAAAGCAAAATATCAAATGCAAAACGCGTAAAGCATGTAAAATTGGAAGCGCGCAACATTGACCACCTGGTCTGATGGTTTGTTTCATAGAAGCAGCTGTTCTCGTACACATATCATGATGGTGTTGCAAACTGGGCGTTGAGGAGTTCCGTGCACCGTGACGACGCACCGTAGAGTGTGAGAACTATCTCACAATTCACCAAGCGTACGACAATGCGCCGGGAATATCTTCATTTTCGATGGCAGTGGTATGTGGTGTGTATAAGAAACGATTCGAGCTGTGATGGATGGAAGTTGGGAAGATTCGGCGCGGAGAATCCGGATGGATCCCCTTTCGCTTCAATCTTCACCCGACGCCCAGCCTTCCCCAGACTTCACCCCGCTACACACAAAACAACGCACCTCTCCACGCCATCCCATCTGAACTTTTCCAACCCAAGACATGCCGAGTGGCAGAAGTCAAGTCCGGCATCGCTCGAACCAGACGAACCTCGAAAACTTACTCGTACACAGTAGTTCTGTGTCACGCCAGTCGTGGGAAATACATCGGCCGAACCCCTCTCATATATCACAAGGAACCCCCATTCATTTCCTTGAGATGAACTTCTCCCTCCCACTCTCCCACCCAACATCCCACCCCCAAACCCCAAAATGCCCGTCGGCGCTCAAAAAATCCTCCTCATCAACGGCCCCAACCTCAACTTACTGGGCACGCGAGAACCCGAACTCTACGGCAGCACAACCCTCTCAGACCTCGAAGCCGCCGCCGTCCAACAAGCCTCTGCCAGCGGTGCCAGCCTCGCATTTTACCAATCCAACCATGAAGGACGTCTAATCGACCGAATCCACGATGCGCGAGACGAAGGCGTGGAAGCGATAGTGATCAATCCGGCAGCGTTGACACACCAAAGTGTCGCGCTGCGAGATGCGTTATTAGGCGTGGATATCCCGTTTGTGGAGGTGCATGTGACGAATGTGCATCAGCGGGAGGAGTTTCGACATAGGAGTTATTTGAGCGATAAGGCGGAAGCGGTTATTTGTGGGTTGGGGGTTTTTGGGTATAAGGCAGCGGTGGAGTATTGTTTGGGGTATGTTAAGACAAGGCCGAGGAGGGGGAAATTGTAGAGGGAGGGTGGTCTTGGTCTTTTAGGATATGGATTGGAGTATTGAGGGTTCGCATTTTGGCTATTTGGACGAGGATTGATTGGTTTGGAGGAATGACTTGGGGTGTAGTTCGCCGTTATCTTACGCTCGGAGCCAGAATAATAATACCACAACCTCACATCTCCATCCTCCCCACGCTTGCAACCCCTTTCCAAGTTAAACTTAACAACAGAAGTTGTCTCGTCAGCAAGAAATTGACAGAAACGATGATCCTAGAACAATGGGCAGATGAATGATTTTCCAGTCCGCCTCAGACTACATTTCAATATCATTTATAGTTGAACAACCCATATACCGGTAGTCAAATCACGATATAAGGATGGCTTCTGGGTTGAAGAAATCCCGCAAAGGTCTATTCTCGCCAGGTTACCCGGAGATTCACGATTTCCCTGCCCGGTTTAGCTACACAACTAGGTTACCCGGAGATGATTTTTTTTTTCGGGCAGAAGGTTATTCGCGGGAGGTTACCCTGCGATCCTTATTCTTAGTCTCTTACCCGGAGAAGGCCAATGAATAAAAATTTTCTTAAGTCCTTATCCTCGGGGGGTTACCCGGAGACGATTTTTTTTTTCGGGCAGAAGGTTATTCGCGGGAGGTTACCCTGCGATCCTTTATTCTTAGTCGCTTACCCGGAGAAGGCCGATGAATAAAATTTTCCTTAAGTCCTTATGCTCGGGGGGTTACCCGGAGATCGCGGAATCCTTACAGGGTTACCCGGGGACGAACCCTCCTTGCTATGAATACAATCCGTCTTGTAAACATAATTCTCCTTATCAACATCAATAAGTCTTCTTGCGAATATCTTCTTATGAACATAACCGTATTTATCAACATAACTTATCCTATGCATATAACACCTCATGCGAACCCAATCTTTCCCTTGAGGGTGAATGGTACCAACCATAACCAATTAGAAATGATATGGTGCCAACCATAAAAGGTGAATGGTACGTTCCATGGTGACTATTGCCCAACATTACATCAACATAACCCTTCTATCCGTACATCACCACCTCCTCTCATCCTCTCATCCTACGAATTCCAATACCTCTAAGCATGCACCATCACATTCTTTCCCCTTTCCTTTCCTTTCCTTTCCCCCATCCCTTCCTACACCCTACTTATCTCCAATCAAAATATTCCCTTAATCTCTTTAAATCCCCTCAGACAACAAAGTGAAAGTTGAAGTTCGGTCATATGGCAGAATATTTCATTCACGTCATTTTTTCGTGAGGAGATTATTAGTTGGAGGTGGTATGTTTGAGGGCTGTGGGTGAAGGTATAACTTTCCTTGTAATTCCAATCAACACAAACCCTTCCTATCAACATGATCTTTCCCAGTCTCACAAATCCACACAAATCCTCCTATAAACACAAATCTTCACCATAACCACTCCTATGAACATAACAACTCCTATGAACACAAACATTTTCCTGTGAATATCAAAGTTCGGCAAAAGGTATCCTCTACTATAGTAATATCATGGTACCATAGCAGAAAATACCTACCTTTTTGATCTGAAAAAGGTATAGTAACCTACCTTTTTTTATTCCGGTGGTACCATGGTATACTATGGTATCCTGATATAATTCGCCGGAGTATCCGAGGAGGTTATACTTCATGATTTATAAAAATATCTATGAAAATATTTATAAAAATATTTACAATTATTATTTTTGTATAATAATCATACGTATAAGCAGAATTATGAAAATACTATGATATTACTATAATTACCTCCTTTTTTCTAAGTAATCTACCTTTTTATTCTTAAAAAGGTATGGTAATCTACCTTTTTTAATGAATAGTACTACCATAGTAACCTTTTACAGAACTTTGGTGAATATAATCCAAACATCGTGTTCTGGTTATATATCTCGTTAGCCAAATATGATTATCAAAATGGAAAATCGGCTTGGAAGTTGGATTCACTAAAAGCTAGAGTAGCTATATAAAATGTATGTAGAAACTGCTAGGGATGGGTCGACCGATCCTAAGTCTAACGATAAAATTGTAAATGCTAAAGTAAATATTTTTTTATTTATTTATTTATTTACTCTATTTAACGTCAGACGGAGACCAGATTTTTCACTGGTTCCTAAAAGTCCCAAATTGGGCACATGACGCCAGGG
>QYAP01000743.1:0-19839 GCA_003988905.1 Hymenotorrendiella dingleyae
AGGAAACCTGGTCATAATGCGCAAACTTGTCAAAGCATTGTAGAAACATCTAGTTCATCAGATTCTGAGTAGTTTAAATTAATATAATGTGTTGTGGTTATTTAATTGTGTTCCAAAGTGATGGGTGGTGGGGAAGTGCGCCGCTCGGTGATATGCGCCGCTCGGTGATAAACCACGTTATTCATTTCTCTCCCAAAATACAAACAAAAAAATTCTTTTCTGAATTTATCTTCGCATCTGCCAAGTGACTATCTGACTCTACAACATAAGTGACAGCTTTGCCTACCGTATTGATTGATTTGTATGACCACTCTTCTCAGCTATCCCGCCCCCTGTTTTGTACTTGAAGCGAGCCCACTAGAGAGAATCGAGGTTAGAACGAGAGAGATGCGTTCCTAGTCTGCTAACTCTCCCATTTTGACCTTATCACAATTCTCTTGGAGCCTCCAACGAAATGAAGTCTAACACGGAAGAAAACTGGTGGGCTTGTAGATAATGCAGTAATCCAAGAAGATACACAAAAACCAGCAATAAATCCTCCTATCTTGAAAAATGCACGTCCTCCACATGAACAGTTACAAAAAAGAAACCATGTCCTTAAACTCCTCGAGAAATCATGTTCCACTAGATATTGAAGAAGACAAGCAGAAAAACTGCACCCACGAGGTAGAAATATGCCTGAATACTTGGGAAAAAAGATCCCGCTAATAAACAAGGCAATATAATTCGCTGAAAATCAACTTCCAAAAAAGACCCAATTCGGTCTTTATCTCTTAACAAGTAATCATAATTCGCTGAATCCCTCTTTGTCAATAAAAATGTCCGAGAGATTTTTCTTTGTACCTACCTAGGTAGCCAATCAACGTTGCCCACCAAAAAGACAGAGAAAAAAATTGACCAAAACAGCTAGGGCCGATCTTAAAATAGTACAATTTTCGTGCTAAACAGAGACAATTCAACCATTATATCAATGTGCCTTCTGCTCACCCAAAAACTTGACTGCTACGCATCACTGCGATTCCAATTCCAACACGACTTTCCACCCATTTGCTTCCCACCATGACAACCAAAATAACCATCTACGAGTACACATGCGGCCATACGTCCCTGCCGGTGGTCGATGATCACCAGTGCCGTATGTACGCGCCTGGGACTCTACTTCAAAATGCCAACGTGACCCATCACCCGAATCGAGATTGCGATGTTTGTCTAGCAGCTCGACCTCGAAAGCGTGATCTTCTGCTCGAGACTACCGGCATGGCTGGTCTTGTGAGATTTTTCAAGAGCCTCCCTCGCCGGACTAAACGCGCCACTGGCGCCAATAGGGCTTGCATGGGAAGTTCTGCCAGCGAAGGTAATACAGCTGCTCGAGAGGCTGCAATGCCACTTGGCGCTGGTCCACGGCCTCTATCACATAATGAAACTCGAGGTGATTTGAGAGTCAATAACCGCATGGCAACGCCAGAAATACATCCTCTCCGAGAAAATCCAATCAATCAATCTCAAAACACCTTACCACTCCCTACCCTCCCTACCCCCTCACCCTCACCCCCTCCCCCTCCCGACCTCCCGACCCATGGTGTCTACAGAAACCCCAACGACAGGTCTCTCCACGCACTACGCCAGAACAGAGACCGAATCGACCCAGACCTACGGGGATCAGATGGGCATCTAATCCCGCGATCAAGCGGTTTTCCTATAGTAAACGTGTTTATTCCACAGAATCGCGCCCCCGGGCGACAAATGGCAAACGGGACCCGTCCTGCCTCTTCGTCATTGAGAGATACATACCAGAGAGGCGAAGAGGATGAAAACTAGACACGTCGCTCATGCTGACTCCCTAAGACCTAGGCAAGAGAAGACAAGTACCGTATTAATTGGGTTTAGAGCGCCCCCCTCTCCCGTTTTTGACCTCATTGTGCCAGGATATCTGAGAGAATAGAGGTTAGAATGACAGAGGCCCTGAAAACGGGAGAGGGTTCGTTTACGGACGTACCTCTCCCATTAATCTCAATTCTCTTTAATGGTCTGGCACAATGAGATCTAAATCGGAAGAGGGGGGCGCTCTAAACCAATTAATACGGTTAAAGTACAGTACGCGCAATCCAGTGGCCGTATTTAAGCCAAGGTCAGCCAGAGGCCGTCGACGTCAACTATGACGACTCGGACCATGAGACCGCTCAAGGCACTTCTATCTACGAATCTCTACAACGGCTATGAAAATCCCGATCTCAAAAATCTGAAAACAAATCACAAGGCGTATAAGACAAGAAAACGTATAAAAAAAAGAGGCTATAACCCCACTTGTCTAGCTGAAACTCAACGTCCGCCAAAAAGGTTCTAAGAAAACCTGAGCGGCAATCGTGACAAAGGTGACGAATCCCCTACGATTCTGATACTGCGCGACCGTGACCCACAATAAGTGCATGGAAACGCTGATCGATGGCAAAAGGTAAGAAAAGTAAAAAAAGACTCTCGTGGCCTGCAAACACTGGAAGCTGGAACTCGCTGGCGCTCGCAGGCTTTGGAGATACAAATACAATTTCATTTGTAATCTACGCCATCTATTAATACCTACTTTCAAAATAAACCCCAATACGCTTGACATGCCCGTTTCCTGAAACGCCGTGAGTGCCCCTATGCTAAAATCTCATGACGATGCCATTCTATGTGTTATTTTTTGCGGGCATCGATTTGTAAAGGCACTGCATTTGCAGTGCGGAGCCATTCGCCGTTGAAAGCGTTGATAAGCCAATTATTTAATTCTGCAAAAATATTAGTCCCTATTCATCTGTGTGGTATCAAGGATGAACCTACTGTCGTACACAATTTTATTCGCATTGTGAAAGAAGATGCCGTGATCACTATCAGGGAAAACATGAACGTCGTAATTTTCAACACCAGCCAGGTCAAGTTTGTCGAGCAGCATGAGCGTGTTTTGCATGTGGACGTTGTCGTCTGCAACGCCATGCATAACTAAAAACCTGACATTCTGCTGCAGAGCGCTGACATTGCTTATGGCAGTTTGGTCGTAACCATCTGGATTGTGTTGTGGAGTATGCATATACCGTTCCGTGTAAATAGAGTCGTAAAATCGCCAATCTGTTACGGGTGCAACAGCCATACCGTAGGAGAAGGTCTGTCCAGCGTCTTGCTCCAAAACCTTTAGGGTCATGAAACCACCGTAAGACCATCCCCAGATTGCCATTCTCGATTCGTCAACATACTTCTTCGCTCCCCATATTTTAGCAGTTTCGATTTGGTCCCGAGCTTCATAGTATCCAATGTTGCCTCGAATAATCGTGCGTGCCTTTCTTCCAATGAATCCTGTGCCACGTCCATCTACAGTAACCACAATGTACCCAAGGTTTGCAGCAACGTATGCTTGAAAGTCAACGTTGAAAGACTTCTTGACGGTCTGCGATCCAGGGCCACCATAAAGATGGAACAAGACGGGGTATTTCTTTTTCTCGTTGAAATGGGGTGGCCTTCGCTCAACCACATTCAAATCGTAACCATCGATATTTACTGTAGAATAAATCTCGATTGGTAGTTCATGCTTCTTAGCCATATCAGCCAAGCCGGGATTCTCTTCAATGACATCTTCGTAATGGTCGGCATTGCTGGGAGTGCTAACGACTTTTTGCCATGGAATACCGGGACCGTTGTAGTTCAGGAGGGCATATCCGGCGCCACTGGAGAATTTCACTCCATAGTAACCCTCTTTCGAATCGTCGGTGATGGGTTTTAAATCGGAGCCGTCAATCTTGACGCTGTAAACTTGTCGCTGTATCGAAGATGCTTTTGTTGCGACAAAGTATACCAAGTTTTTCTTGAGATCAACAGCAGAAGGGGCATCAACCACCTCCCAATTTCCGGAAGTAAGCTTCACAGGAGTAGGGTTGTCTAAAGGAGTGAAATACCCAAGGTGATCATTGTTGTCGTGAATGACAGTGTCGATATATCCATCTTCAGGTCGACCGTTTGCCGGATCAGCTGGAATGTATTTAGTCTTTTGAGATACTTCGAACCAACCGCCGTCAAGTTTCTGAACGTCTTCCGTTCGTACAGTTTTCCCTGACCTTAGTTCGACGTCGACTAGGACGACTCGTAAAATGTCACTCTCCCTGTTTGTTTCGCGAATAAGAGCTTTGCCAGTTGACCCAGCCCAGACGACTTCCGTGATAAGCAAGTTTTCCGGTTCAAAACTGTCAGCAACCTTAACTTCAAAGACATCTCCTTTTCCGACGTCATAAAACAACAAGTCGACGGTAGGATTTGGAGCTCCAGCTTTGGGATACTTGAGCTTCAGGACTTCCGGATAGTTCTCCTCACCTGGCTTTGGGTCTATTCCACTTGGACGGGAGGCGAAAAACTGAACGGGATATTCCGGTACACTGGACTCGTTTGTACGCATGAACGCGACGTATTTGCCATCTTCCGCCCACCAAGTAGCACTGTTTCCGGCAAAGACTTCCTCCTCATAAACCCAATCAGGTACTCCGTAGAAGTAGTCGGGACCGCCGTCCGTTGTGATTTGTATGACAGTTTGGGAAGATAGCTTTCGCAAGAAGAGGTTGTTATCTCTCGTGAAGACAATCGCATCACTTTGCGGGCTCCAGCTTGCCAATTGGATTCTTCCATCTGGGTTTGCTAGATCCAGGGCCTCTGCTGTCTGCGTCGCGACATCGAAAATGAAATATTTGGCATAGAAGGAATGGCGCCAATTCGATTTGACATCCGTCGCAATCAAGACCTTTTGCAGATTCTTGCTCGGAAATATCTTGCCTGGGGAATATTGCTTCCCACCGTAATTGAAAGAACTCGTCTTAATCAGGGTCTTTGTATCTAGTGCCGTCGGGGTGCCACCGTTCTTATTCAATCCTCTAACATCGCTCACCACGACATAATCCTTCCCGGGAGTGCCTTGTTCAAGTAATAATCCATCCTCGCCGTCCGCCCCCTTGATCCAGCTGATATCGTGTGTTCGTGCTCGCCATTGCCCCTTCAGAACCTGATCCAATGTAACTTTCTTTCCAGAGCCCCTCGAAGACGTCGCGGAAGGATCGTGAGGAGAATCAGAAGAGTGGCGATACGATTGTCGCGCAAGATAGAGGACGAATGCAAGTACCCAGGCGCCGATGAATGCTCCTCCGATAATCCATATTAGTCGCCGCGCTCTCTTGTCAACGGTCTTCGTTTTGGCGTTTGTGCCAGAATTGAGGAAAGGTCCGCTTTCGAGATCATTTTCCTCCTTGTCCTCGTCATCGTATGATCTGTGTGTGTCGTTGTCTGCGTATGCTCTCGAGTCGCCTCGTGGTGGAAACTTTGGAGTGACCATATCGCCGTTTGAAGATGCCCCGTTGGCTCCAACTCGTGCGCCAATGCGCTCGAATACTAGACTTGTAGTGGATGCCGACGAGACAGAGTCCTCCGATTTCCTCCTCCCTTCGCCGATGATCTGCTCAAGAGGCAAGAGTTGGGCAGCGTTGGAGTCCTGTAAGTGCCCAGCCATGATCTCTGACAGTTTGGATGGTTTGGTGAGTTTCAAACCGAGTGCTGGAGCCTGGCTGTAGGGGGGAGTTGATGCTATTGAACTTCAACTGCGAGTTTGCATATCGCGATTCCTGCCCTTTTCCCTTTCACACAACGAATCGCACAAGAATATGGGAAAAGAACGACGGCGACGCCGGTTGAGCGGCAGGTCTATTGTGGTACACTTTTGGATGGCATCCTCCCGATTCTTTGTTCGACCATTGAGCTCTCGGCTTGGCACCGCCGACCGAGGTCGCTTCTTGTTATCTGGATTCTCCACCACAGCATCCTCCTCCACTCACCAATCTACCATGACAAGGACATTTTAAATTCATCTTTCATCCGAATTCGGAACTTGGTCTGCATATTTTATATTTGAGTAAGATACAATTGTGGGAAAACATTGACAGAGCCAACGGCAGAGCCAACCTGCTGGGAAGCTTGGCAGATGAAATACCCCAGATCCACCTCCGGAGGCTATGATATTCTGGTATGTGCTTTCAAACTTTCTATATCGAGCTGAGACAACTCAAAAACAAACTTCACCATATTTCTAATTTTGAATTGATGTGCATGTCCACTCGACGATCTCGTTTGGACCTTGGCTAGTCGGGTTAGCAGTTGCTCTCCTCCACAAAGCCTTTCTTTCTTTCAGCCTGGAATAGCGTCAAGAGTTGGGTCTGCCATGCATTTACCGAGACTTTGATCTGGCACCTCACTTTTCAATTATAGCAATTTTTAGCGTCAGGAGCGAGTTGGTGCTACCGGTATGGGTTTACTTTGTGTTGAGGGGAAGTGGACGTAGCCGTTTCTTCTTATTTCATTTGTATTGAGTGGACTTTATCTGACCTTTCTTGGTCTGATGCCATGGGCATTGCCCGTACTTGAGTAGAGCTTCTTGGTCATAGCCTCATTGAGGCTTCTTAGTGTAAGCTACAATTGATCGGACGAAGTTACAAATTTGAACACCAGGTGGAGCCTGCATGTTACTCACCACGTTCGCGATATGGAGAAAGAGGTTGCCAGAGCGATGTCGATTGAGACTCCCGAAACGCGCGTCTTTGGCTGGATGCTGGGGTGCGCTATGGCATAAATTTTTCGAGATCTCAGATCCTAATTCCTTGATGCTTGTTCTTGTCATAGGGCAGAAAATCTCATGCGTCATGGATTGGAAAGGTCGGCAACTTGAAGACTTCGAAGTCTTAGAGTACTCGGTAAAGTGTTCAAAGCCGAGTACATACGTGAGTCTTGAAAAGAGAAATCGGGCCACTCTGTACAGATACACATGATGGCATAATTTTTGGAAGTCTTTCTCCTTCCTCTAGCCAGAGAGACCCTTCTCAATGAGCGTTGCATAGTGTTTCTAGGTTGGAACGGAGCTACTTTGCTGATCATTATTGAGTACCTGTATTACAAAAAGAAAAGTGCAAGTTTAGCGGGGTACATCTTGACACACTGCTTGCTTCTGTTGAGTTGGAACTTGATATCCTGAAATCGAGGAGTCTCTCCTGGTCCGAATGTTTCGTTTTGTTGGCACGTGGAGAGGAGAGGATCTCTATGGAGTTTTTCGAGCTAAGCTTTAGCCAAGTGGCAGGTAAGGCGTATAACAGAATCATTTTATGGAGAACATAGAATATCACCCGCATCCCGGCACTTTGAGCGAGGACGAAGCTGGCTGGTCTATATGGGGCTACCAACTTTGGAAAACCGTGATTTTGTTTTTGTTGCTGTGCCATATTTTGAACGGTCGCTCTAAATTCTAGCTGACAAGCGTCCATGAAGCCGGAAATAGCTGGACCTAAGCGAGTTTCCGCCAAGACTACGAATAGCTTCAAACAACGCGCGCATTCCTACTGGAGGGAAATGGACTTCCAAACATGATCAGCCAGATGCTTGCGTCGATGATAAAATGCTTTTTTAGGAGGCTGGAATCGCATCCTGGTCTTAAGCGCGAAAAGATAAACAAAATGGCTCTTTGATACATGATCTCCAAGAGGCCCATTACTACAAAACGACCTAGGTTGCCAACGTAATCACGTAAGGGAAGATTGGGCAAGAATAAGCTTGAACAGCTTAAACGCGGCCAATCACATTGGATGAAAGTGGAGGAGAATAGCCTATCAAACGGGACAGGGGTAATCTGTAACTCGCTTAAGGTCTGATCGTTCAGATGTTTCGCCGCATCTCTATCCCAACCAACGGATTTTCTGCCCATCTCCAATTTCCCTCAATCATTCGTCAGCGAAACCAACTCCGTAATGGGTATCGTGATGGGAGCCGCACAAGTGCGCGCTCGCTTGCGGGGAATGTGAACACTGAACACTGAACACTCCAGCACCACTGCTTCAGCCTGGCTGACGATCCGACCGTTGGCCTGAAGAGGAACCTCTCGCCGACCATGCCTCTTTTGAGTGGCCAGCACTTCATCTGATGTGGAAGCTATGCGTCCCTGTCAACTGGCATGCTCTAGCAACAGGCCTCCTGTCACAAGAGTTTCTCGCGTAGAAAAAAAAGTCGCATTTGCTTGGCATCCTATTTTTGTCCCCTTGAAGGCTTTCGTAGTGCTGCATACCACCTGTTGCAGGTTCGTTCCAGCAACGTGCTGGTCCCCGCCGTTACTCGATATCCCATCATTGGTATGCACGGATAGCTCCAAGTGGAGCATCAGTTAAAATGTTTTGTTGTTATAAAGAGAATCAATGAACCGCTTGGAATCTGCATCTGGACATCATCAAACATCTTCACTTCTTACTTCCAACCAACTCTTCTTTCTTCCATCTTCGGCCGGCCCGTCTTATTTCACATCTTTAATCTCATTTCAATTCTTTCTACCTCCATCAATTCAATCCCGTCAATTTCAAACCGCAAAAATGCAATTCTCCAGCCTCTTCATCTCCGCCATCATGGCCACCGCTGTTGTCGCCAAGGGTGGAAAGAACGGTACCTCCACCAAGACCGTCAGCGACAAGTCTCTTTGCAAAGAAATGGCTGGTCTCAACCAGATTGTTAGCCTGGCTGCCAATACCACCAAGCTTGAGAAGATCACCAAGAACAATGCCACCAAGGTCGCCGCCATCCAGGCCAAGGCATCTGAAGCTTCCACCAAGTTGACCACCATGCAAGCAAATACTACCCTCGTCTCTGAGTGTGCCGTCATCGATGCTGCTCAACAGACCAAAGCCGATTGTAACGCAATGAACCAGCTCACCAAGATTGTTGCTTTGGCCGCAAACACCACTGCTCTCGACAAGAAGACCAAGGGCAATGCCACCAAGGCTGCTGCTTTCCAGGCCGAGGCGTCCAAGGCCCAGACCCAATTGGATACTCTGACGTCCAACAGCACTTTGATGACTGCTTGCACTTCCCTTGAAGCTACAAAGGCTGAGGGGAAAGCTGGTATGTACAGCCCATAAAACCAATCATTTACATCTTACTAACCAATCATGATAGGAACCCAAGCTGCTGCTGCCTCTGGCACTGCTGCTGCATCAGCAAGCTCCACCGCAAAGAGCGCTGCTATGTCTTTGAACGTCAACGCTGGTTACATCTCTACCATCGCCATCGTCGCCGTTGGCATGTTGTTCTTGTAAAGTGTTGAAAAAGATATAGACGGAAGAGGTTGGGGATAATGGAGACGCGTAGAAAGGTTGGATGAGCAGAAAATACCCGGGGCAGTTCAATGCACATATATTTGCCAGGGAAGTACTTGTGCCCACTGCCGACTCTTCTTGTGTAGACTCTTCTCGCCCCTGCGCGACCCTGGCACTTGTAAATAGTAGATTTCTGGAAATTAAAGATTTTTATCACTGTCTCTTCATCTCAGTGTTTTTAGCCGTTGTGAATTGTCGTTATGAAATTGAAGTTTTCGTTGCATTTTCCCTTGAGCACTGATGCGCCCGATAATTGTAAAGCATGCACAATGGTGATCTTGGTATAGTGACAAGATATTAATGCAGGAATGCAGATGCATGGAAGTCTTTACACGTCGTTGATGCCAAGAAAGCAAGATCTTGCAAAACATTCCGATGTGGCAGGGGTCAAGCTTTGCGGGGAAGCGATCCGATCTTCGAGAAGCCAAGCCCGAAGACATAACGGTTTTCTGCTTTTCTTTGTAATCAATTCAGATTTCGATCAATTACTATACTAATGAATAACATATTATAAGAAATTTCAAGATTCAAATATAAATTATAGAGTTGGTCAATATACAAAACGCGTCTAGCTTCTCCTGGTGACATCACCAATATTGACCTTTTGCACCACCACACAAACATCGCAACATCATGCCTCTCCTCTTCCCACCACCCCCTCAACGTCGCCAAGATTACGCATCCAGCAATTACAATGCCACAAGAAACCGCCGAGATGTCTCAAGCCACAAAAGATATCCTGAAAAAGGTCAGGAAGATGGTTCCCCCAATGCTAGACAAATTCCATAAAGGTAGACACCCCGCGCCGCCAAGGTCTCGTTTCTATACCTCTGACAACGGCATATAGGCCAAATGGGACGAGTCGCAGTAATAGGAGGAAGCGAGGATTACACAGGTGCACCGTATTTCTCAGCAATGGCATCTGCAAAGCTAGGCGCCGATATGGCAAGCTCCCCCTATTCCGACGCGAGACCTCGAGCTGATGCCGCAATGTAGAGCCATGTAATCTGCGAACCTCAAGCCGCCCAAGTAATAAAAACATATTCCCCAAACCTCATGGTTCACCCCCTCATGCGACAATCCTCGCACGCCGCTTCCACCGATAATGTCTCGTCGATCGCGAAATCCGTCATCGATATGCTCCCCCGCCTCCACGTCCTGGTAATCGGACCCGGATTAGGCCGCGATCCCCTAATGCAAGATACATGCGCGAAAGTAATCGAAGCCGCGAGAGAGAAAAATATGCCCTTCGTCCTCGACGCAGACGGCCTCAACCTGGCGCAGACTCGTCCAGAGCTGGTACACGGCTATAAAGAATGTATACTTACACCCAACGTCGTGGAGTTTGGGAGGTTATGTAAGAGTAAGGGTATCGACCCTAGTAAATTTGATAATGGAAAAGGAGCTGCGAAGTTGGCAGAGGCGTTTGGTGGTGTGACGATTGTGCAGAAGGGGAAGGACGATTGGATTTCGAATGGAAAATATACTTTTGTGAATGACATAGAGGGTGGGTTGAAGAGGAGTGGTGGACAGGGTGATACGTTAACAGGTGCCCTTGCGACATTTTTGGCGTGGAGGAAGGCGTATTTGGATAAGTTGTGGGAACATGGTGGAGATTTGGACTCCGTTGAACTTTTGGCCCTGGCGGCTTTTGGGGGGAGTGCTATTACGCGGGTGAGTCTTTGGAATTGGAGTTGCTAATTACCTTTTATTGGGCTTGTGGGGGGGGGGGGTAGAACGGAAATCGGATTTTGATCAGTTGGCTGACTTTTTCTAGGAATGCTCAAGATTAGCGTTTGCGAAGATGGGAAGGAGTTTACAAGCGAGCGACTTGACAGAGGAAGTTCATCCTGCTTTCATGAATCTTTTCGATGAGGCGACTCCAAAGCTGTAGAGCTTGTTTGACATCATCTTAACCATCAATGAGAAGACCATCAATTGGTTATCGGGTCGTCTTCTTGCCGGCGGCTGTGATTAGGCAAGCTCCTCCCTTGCCCGGATCTCGTTGATTGTTACATTTCCTTCATTTCGCATTTCGAAGTTCGGTTCCCTTTCTTTATATATGTGCTCCCATACTCCTTCGCCAAGATTCCATAATGCAAGGCATCATATCACCAGACGGAACTTGAACAGGAACCCCCCCCTCACAACAAAGCTTAGGATTTCACTGTTTGATGGTCATCCCATTCCTTTCAGTTGATGTTGTGTTGAATTGCTGAAGCCATCATGTGTTTACGAATGAACATAGCCGAATCGTTTAACTTGCTTACGGGCAAGTTTATATGCGGTCATCTTGAACGAGTTTGCTCGGCTCCTTCCGGCGACTCGAATTGGTTGAGTGGTCTTGGGAATATACGAGTCCGCGTTTTGGAACGTTGATTTTGTTTGGTTGGATGGTACGTCGCAGGAGGTTTGCTTCAGTTGTGTTACGTGCGAATGGTTTTGGGGTCGGTGTTGGTACCGTATTAATTGGTTTAGGGCGCCCCCCCTCTGCCGTTTTTGACCTTATTGTGCCAGGATATCTGAGAGAATAGAGAAAAATGACAGAGGCGCCGAAAACGGGAGAGGGTTCGTTCACGGGAGAAACTCTCCCATTAACCTCAATTCTCTTTAATGGTCTGGCACAATGACATAAAAAACGGGAGGGGGTAGCGCTCTAAACCAATTGATACGGTAGCTTGCCTTGAGAAGAATTGCTGGCCATACATGGTAGATGCCTAATTTTGCTATTGTTTTTCTTCTCGTTGCGGTTCCTAGAAATTGCTTGCTAATCGAACTTTCTCGTATCAACTTTCATTTCATTCGTTCCAATCGCTTCCTTTTTGATTTTCTTCTTACTCATGTGGTGTTTGCTATGCTTCGTATGCGGTGACGAGACTGGAACTATCGTTGCATTGGGGGCGAGATGCACTCGACAATTGGATCCTTCTCAGCCCTAGATGCGAGCTTGGAAATTGCACGTGGTCTGGAGGAATGTCAGCTCCAGGCTTAGACACGGGGGTTTTCATACGCTGAGACGGTGTTGGTGTTGCACGGGGTGGTATTGTGTTAGTTGGTTGTACCGCTCATCCTCCTTTTCATATTTTGCCCTTAATTTTTTTGAGTGCCTGGCCCCCTGACCAAGCAGTATTTCTTCTCGCAACGTAAATGTTTCCCGAAGTTTGTACAATGTATCAAATTACCACTTCCTTTCTGTTATTTTTCAAGGAAATTGATGAGGCTGTTCAGAAATACGACCTTGCAATTGAAAGGCGGTTATACAAAATAGCCGAGCGAAGCATTCTGGAAACCCAGGTCGACAATCCTTCCGCCGACCGTTCGTACCACCCACTCGTATCACCACTCTCTTGTCGCTTCTCATCTCGGACTACTTGACAACCGTTTTAATGAAGTTTTGATTTTGTTTTAGCCAAGCTTGAAATCCCGAACAGGTGGTATAGGATTGAAGGAAGAAGAAAAATATGATGGGATTCAAGTTAGGGCTGTGCATCAACCTGGCCATCGGTCTTGGAGTTTAGATATATAATCGCGGTAGACTTCGAGGGAATGAGAGGGTCAACTCACAGTCGTTTTTTGCTTGTGAATCTTTGGTACTTGCCATTATTTTGAGGTTTTCCTCTATTACAGTCTTTTGGGTGTATCCCGATTTCTATACACTCTTTACATCCGTTCGAATTTCAACACTCACTTCTTTCGATCTTTATTTCTACATTCTTTACTTGCACACTTCTTACAACTACACTCCTTTGCAACATCTTGAAATCACAATGCATTTTAATCACCTCACCACGGCGCTTGTTCTTACCTTGGGTACGCTCTCGGTTTGTAAACCTGTTGATGTTGGAAGGTATGTAGAATTAAGGGCTGGAAACCTGCAGAGCAGCAAATCTAACATCCCATTCTAGGCGGGACATCATTGTTGACAACAGTCCTGAGCCCCGAGGTCTCTTCAACTCTCTGGATACCAGAGCACCAGAGCCGGAAGCAAAGGGGACAAAGCCAGCCCCAAAACCTGCTCCAGCTCCCAAACCAGCACCGGCGCCCGCAAAATCACCGTCTCCAGCACCTGCGCCTGCGCCAGCGAAGACTCCATCGAAAGTTGTAACGCCTCCAGCGAGTCCCAAGGCTACCACAACCGAAGCTCCGCCAAAGCCAACTACAACTTCTCAGAAACCAGTCACAACATCTAGCGTGCCAGCTACTACTTCTACGAAGAGTATTCCTTCTGTTGTTTCGACTTCGGCAAAATCTAGCTCCGTCGTTCAGAGTACTAGCTCTACCAAGAGTGTCCCTTCTGTGATTTCGAGCTCATCAGCAACGGTTTCGTCGTCGAGTGTTCCTTCCTCTACGAAAAGTACTGTCGGTGTCTCGAGCTCATCAACACCAATTTCGTCGTCAAGTGCTATCACCTCTACGAAAAGTGTTCCCTGGGTTGTTTTGACTTCCACGAAATTGAGTTCCTCTTCGGTTGTAATTTCGACGAGTAGCATTCCTTCTGTCGTTTCCGCCTCTTCAACCTTACTTTCTTCATCAAGCGCTATTTCTACAGCGAGCACTTCTTCTCTCATCTCAACCTCATCAGTTCAAATTTCGTCAGCGAGTTCTGCTAGTGTCTTAAGCCAATCTTCAGCGACATCAAGCCAGCCAAGCAGCGTCATTTCGAGCTCCGTAATTTCTTCAACTCAGACCTCTGTCAGTTCAGCTGTGTCCTCAGCCACAATCTCTCAGCCAACTTCGAGTTCTTTGACGTCTGCTACCATTAGCGCATCAACAATCTCATCCAGCGAAAGCTCTGTTTCTACTGTCACATCTAGTGAAACCAGCTCGACGGCATCAACTGTATCCGAGTCTCAATCGCAAATCACTTCTACTGCAGGTTCAGCAACTTCAAGTCAAATCCTTTCAAGCTCTGAAAGCCTTTCAGGGACAGCTTCGAGTGCTATTTCTCAATCTTCCATCACCTTGCCCGAATCTTCCATCATCAGTGTTTCTGCAACCTCGTCAAGTGTTGGAACAGTTCAATCTTCCGCATCCAGTGTAGTGGCATCTATAACGTCCCTTGGCAGTTCATCATCAATCGGTAGTGCCTCGATTACGGAGACTGGAAGTAGCAGTTCTCAATCTGCCACGCCATCAAGTAGCAGCGTAGTAGAGACACTAAGCACTTCCAGCCAAGCATCTTCTGCTACGACTCTCTCAGTCAGCACAGCGTCTTCGACCTCCGAGTACTCCCAGATTTCATCTGTAACGGCCAGTTATTTCACTACTTCTGCCATTTCTGCGATCTCCACTCCTTCGGCTTCAACGACGGTTTCGGTGGATACAACGTGTACCGATTCTACAACACTGGCCGCAATCACAAGCAGTAGCATTGCAACACCAACAGCAATAATCAGCCCAACATTGAGTGCTGTTTACGAACCAACACCAATCATAAATTACCCTACATACAGTAATGTCGCTACTACATTGCAGACTCTCGTTTCCTACTCAGCAGCGGAACCTTCTCAGGCACAGGCCACTTCCGCAGTGTATTATTAGATAATATCGTGTGGTGGAATAAGGTGCTTTGGGGTTTTCTTTGTTGGAGTTAGGTAGAAGGGGTTCGTGATGTAACGTTTGTATTTCTTTGGTTTTGGGTATCTTTTGGGAGCAATTAGAGGGTTTCTGTATCAGTAGTGTATCAATATTACAGTAATGATTTCAATGACGATAAGAGAGAGAGCATGGTGTTTAAGTGAAGAGATGACGTGCGAAGTCATGGTGGCTTCACTGGCTTGAGTTCTGTTCCGACTTTCCCCAGTTGAGGCGTACGTCCTCTATGTCATCGTGTTTTTCCATAGCCAGCCACTTTTCTCTTCCTTGCGCCTTGAAACTTAAAGTACCGTATTAATTGGTTTAGAGCGCCACCCCCTTTGTTTTTTGATCTCATTGTGCCAGAGCATTAAAGAGAATTGAGGTTGATGGGAGAGTTTCTCCCGTGAACGAAATCTCTCCCGAAAATGGGATCTCTGTCGTTTTAACCCCAATTTTCTTCAATAACCTGGCACAATGAGATTAAAAACGGGAGAGGGGGGCGCTCTAAACCAATTAATGCGGTATAGCGGCCATCCGACTTTGGACCTGAAAAGGTTTGAGACTAACATGTGAGATACTTGACAGCGAGACGTTACCATACTGTTAGATCCTACTGGAAACCGGACTGAATAGCTTCTTCTCTGGGAAGCGTTATTTCTAGTCATCAAAACTTGTCTCGGTGGTACCGGGGAACAGGAACTTGTTAGAGACCGCAGATCTCTTTGGTATTTGGAATGGAGTCAAGTCCTGGGCACTCTGAGGGGTCATAAAATAGCAAATGCTTCTTCTCGGTTGCTGCCTGGGCGAATTTTCTTGATTCTTATGAAGTGTTAAGCGAGGGTATGGTTCGAGTAGATTGGAGTTCTACGTGCACGTACCATAACGATTGGTCTATCAGGACACCCCCTTAAGCTTTGCATGGAGAATTGAACGAGACCATCTACAGCAAGATTAAGAAAATTGACGCTAAAACCGCGAGAGGCTTTTACTCCGATGGCCTACATTACCAGTCATCTCCCGTTATACTGGCCCAATGAGGTGGCCCAATGAGGTGTAAACCGAGAGAAAGGTGATCTTATGAAGGAACCAACTAGCATCCCCATATCTGACCAAAGAACGCCGCAATAATTGATGGAAAATATTTCTTCCTCCATCGCACATGGCAGAACCAATGCTATAATTTCTGTATATAAGCGGTGCGGTTGGGACTGAGTAAATGGCGGCGGAGAGTCGGAAATTTAATATGACGATATATCTCTGTGGGAACGGAGGGTGGGGGTCCAGTTGGACGTTGGGAATAGCTTCATTCTCGCCCCCAAAGCCCCCCACTTTTGCACACCGCAACGCTCTGCCACTCGCTGGGAATAGCTTCATTTTGTACGCCCCGCAGATGCTAATGGCTAGTTTCTAATCAACATCAAATACGAAGGAAACCCACCAATCGTATCCGAATTCCCACCGTTAACCGCTCATTCTCGAATTATTTTGTACTCGTAAACGAGGGGCGTAGCTCGTTTGCCAGAGATTCAATCGGGCGATAAGGGGGGTCTTGTGTTCCCATTATTGATGCGGTAAGGTTCTACGTGGATGCATCAAGACACAACATCCACAAATCCACGCATCCACACATCGACACATCGACACATCAACCAACCCACTCCTTTAAAAATACCACCCCGACACCGTCTAGTTCCCATCTACACTTCCAAACTATGCGAATGGTAGAAGTATAATTTCTTGAATATACTCGCGCCAAAAATTGTAGAATCCTCCGCCGGCTTTCAGTGGTATCGTGAAGGTAAGGAATTCCGCTTCCGAGTCAACCACACTTACCTCCTGAGTCGCTAGTTTACTGTCTCGGCGGTCCAAATTACATCGAAATGTGACGTTCCAATATTTTTGTCTCAGCCATCGGAACCAATGTCTGAACTATCTAACCTACCACTGAGCAGTCAAACAATTCGGCAACGATCCTATTGGAGCAGCCACGGCTTAATGTGAATCATGCTGCAAGTTCCTCGCCTGTAACACCAACATTGGCACTGAGTTTCTACACGAACAGCGCCATTTTCCTTGACCTGGGATATCAAGTATAAAAAGGCACGAAGACGCCGAGTGAATACGAAGCCTTTCGGGGTATTGTTAGGTCTACAGTTACTTTCTCTCTCTCGAGTCAATTAACTCGAACGAGACAGTAGATCATATGAGGCGAATTTGAGCAACAGTAGAACATCAGCGTGCACGAAAAATCAGCTTCCTGATGTTCGCAGCAAGAGGAATTCCAGTAGACTTCGAAGTGTTGTTATAGTGACAAGTGATGTGCATTTTTTGACTACCCGGATATTGAAAAGCAAATCGGACTCAAACTTCAACAAAAAAAAACAATACTTCACAAAGCAAAAGCAGCCAGTCTGGTGTAGCTACCCTAAGTAAAGTTGACGCTGGGTTGGGAGTCGGCTTACGGTGGTTTCTCTTCGTGGTATGTGGATGTGGATGGCTGACCTCGGATCAAAAGGGGCAATAATATCGTAATAAGCCACGTTTTGATCATGTAACCGATGGTTAACTCTCAAGTCATGCTCGGCCGAATTGTCCTCCGCTGCGTCTTGCCATATATGCATATCATGCCGCTTAGCAGAACAGCTAAACGCTCTGTATCGTATATATTTCCTCGGACCACAATCCCAACTGCAAAAACAAGATGGCCTCTCAACTCTTATATATCGGCCTAGCAGTCATCGTGCTAGCATGGCTCACTTCCCGAGCACTAGCATTCCACAGAAACTTCAACATCGCAAAGACCGTAGGGGTACCAATTCTCTGCAGTCCCATAGACACCTTCTGGCTACCATGGAGAGCTTCGCAGGCCAAGATAGCACCACTTATTGCCAAATTGCCATTCGGACTCGGTTATTGGACGCGATACAATAATTGGGGATGGAACTACCATGACAGGACCAAATTGGTGGCCGAGATTGGAAAGGTGTTTATACATGTTACGCCACAGCGACTTGAACTTTGGGTCGCCGATGCGGAAGTGTCGCAGCAGGTATTTGCTGGGGTCAGGAAGGAGACGGAGAAGGAGACTGAGATTTGCAGTAAGTTTTGCTTGCTCAAGTTTAAACACGACCAAGGCTGATTGATGCATCATAGTGTCCTCCAATATCTTCGAAGAAAACATAGTCACGGTATGTAAAAACTGGGGGCCATATGTTGCCGTCACACTGCTAATATATTTTAGAAAAACGGAGCCGATTGGGCCAGGCATCGTAAGATAACGGCGCCATCCTTCAACGAAAGAAACAGTGCCCTCGTGTGGAAAGAGTCATTACGACAAACACAAGAGATGCTGGAGTACTTCCGAGAGCACCCCGGCGGACTCAACACAATTCCAAAGGACATATCAATGCTTTCTGTGAATGTTTTGACCGGATCCATCTTCGGACTAAGTTGTGCATTCCGTGGTGGAAGCAAGCCAGATCCCGGATTCACATTTTCGTATCGAGATGCTATCCAAAGATTCATGGATGAAGTTCTCATTCTCATGATCGTTCCTAAATGCATCCTTGGACTATCGATCGCTCCAAAAAGGCTATCAGAAGCCAAGCAAGCCAAAGACGACGTACGAGGGTACATCGCTAGGATGGTAGATGGGGCAAAAGACAAGGTCGCAAAAGGAGAGTTAATGAGTGCCAATCTTCTCAACACCTTGGTCCAGAGATCCGAAGAAGCGCATTCCGAGGCCGTGAAAATGGGCATGGCCAAAAAGTCATCATTTGCCGGCTTAACCAGTGAAGAAATCTACGGAAATCTTTTCATCTTTACTTTCGCCGGGTCGGAAACCACGTCAAATACCATCACATATGCCATCCATTTGCTAGCAGCCTTTCCCGAATGCCAGGACTGGCTTCGTGAGGAAATCGATGAAGTATTCAAAGGACTTGACCACAAAGTCGAGGCCTTGGATTATGAAACGCTCTTCCCTCGACTGACTCGCTGCTTAACTTGCATGGTAAGTGTCTTGAGATTAAAGTACGAATAGGACTGACAAATTATAGTATGAAACTCTGAGGCTCTTCCCTCCCGTCACGAACGTACCAAGAACCACTAGGGAGGTACCAGTAACAGTCAAATATGCGGGAAGAGAGATGACAATCCCATCAAACACGAGACTCATGAACGATATCTGTGCAATGCAAACGCTTCCAGAGTACTGGGGCAACGATTCCCATGAATTCAAGCCATCTCGATGGATTGAATCTCGAAAGGATCTTCCTACGCCAGCCCCATTCGTAGTTGGCGAGGAAAGCATTATGAAACCAATAGACGGATCATTTCCAGCTTGGTCTGGAGGCCCACGCAGTTGTCCCGGCAAGAAGTTCTCTCAAATTGAATTCATAGCCGTCATTTCAACGCTACTCTGGTAAGAGTTAATTGTGTCTGGTGGTCTCAAACAAGAAACTGACTCCCAAGTAGGAAAAGTCGAATAAAAGTTGCGCCAGAGCAGGGTGAAACACAAGAACATGCTCGAAATCGATTGCACGAGGTTATAAACGACAGCGATGCGATGTTAACCCTTCAGATGAAGAGGTCTGATTCGGTGAAATTGACATTTGCTGGCAGATGATTATTGTTTGACTAGAACTTTAGATTTAATTAGCGACATGTACGCCGGGAATTCTCCTCCTGAAAACTTATCTCTTGCAAATAAAGTCCCTTGATCTGTTGAGCTTGAATTGGTACTAAGGTCGACGATGATGCCCAAAAAAAATTCCCAACGCAATGAAAGCTGAGCAGTGAGAACAATACTGGCGTCGCCAGCTGAAAAAAACAACAAAGAAACGTAATACTACACCGACCATCAAAATGGCAAAACTCAACCGGGGCCTGAAGCCGGTCTAGAAATCAACACTGATTTTAAAGTCTACCAATTATTTGAAAACAAGGGCATGGCTCGTTTGGGCGACAGATATGCTCAAAACAGTGTTCGGCAAAAGGTTACCATGGTAATACCTTTTGATAAAAAAGGTAGGTTACCATACCTTTTTTAAAATAAAAAGGTAGGTTACCTAGAAAA
>QYAP01000744.1:0-18942 GCA_003988905.1 Hymenotorrendiella dingleyae
TAGGCCTAGGTGGCTTTCTTCTAGCAGCGGCTCCGGCGGCGCGGTCAGCCATCTCATTCCCTTTAATTCCAATGTGGCTAGGGCACCAGCGTACCCTAATGAGGATGTAAAGATGCGAGGATTGGAAGGGAGGGGAGGGGTTTGATTTATAGGGGTTGTTGGGGTGGGATGAAAAGGGGGTGTTAATGAGGGGGTGGTAAGATGGGATGTGGGATAATTTATCATAGGATGATTCATAGTAGAAATTCAGAATCAGACGAAAAGATTGATTCTGAATTTCTGCTTAGACCACTTAGATTCGAATACTATACGCCTATAAAGTCACGGTCATTGTTGAAGAGAATTACGGAAATGAATCCGGCCCCCCCACCAAAGAGATTCCAAAAGGCAGAAACTTATCGCGCAAGAAACAGCGAGTAACTTTCGCTTAGGAGCAGGTAGGGGTGAAAGTTGAACGGTTATAGAAGTTGTTTGTTAGTAAATATAGTATTTTGATGGGGGTGGTTATTCGCATAAGGTTAGTATACCGGTACTTACTCCTAGAGGGGAAAATATTCACGGAATCAAGTTGAAAAGGATACAATAATTAATCTTCCTTGCGATATAATATTGCAAAACTACTTAAAGAGTAACGTAAGTATTTAGCTCGTTCTTATGAAGGAAAAATATTTTGATGGGGGTTGTTATTCTCACGCGGTTACCCTGCCGAGTCGTATTCTCCCTAGCTTACCCGGGGATTTCTTGCACATCTAGGTTACCCGATTAGAGGGGAAAACCCCCCGAAATTCGTACTTAGGAAATCTTTTAACCGAGTCATTTCGAGTTTTTTTTTTTTTTTTTTTTCGAAATAAAGGTTATAAAACGTGACTTCCTTACGCTAGCAATATAGTTCTATGCGCGACTCTTTTAATATTCTAGGAATTTAAAATATATACGCTTTTATTTATATATATTCTCTTAAAATAATAGAAATTATAATATTTTATTTAAATAATATTCTTAGAATTAAAAAAAGAATATTAATACCTTTAATTTAAATTATTCATTTCTATTTTTGAATATTATTTAAATAAGAAATTACGATTTGTAATAAATTATAAAATATTCGAAAAAAAAAATCGATTTTCTTTATTAAAAAAATCGAAAATTTAAAATCTTAATATGTTACAGGTCCAGATCTGTGACCCTTAAGTAGTCGAGTAGCATATTGGACTTCCATCCAATAATAGTCCCTTTTTGGGCAGTTCACTGTTGGTACTCACCCTCCTAGCCTGTGACATAATATTTTCTTTTAAGATTTTTATAAAAAATAAATATAATATTAAAGAATCTATTTATAAAAGAAAATATTATAATATATTTTCTATGACTTTTTGAATAAAAATATAAATTAAAAAGAAACATAATTTTAATTTAATTCTTTATTAAAAAATAAATAAAATATATTATTTTTTCGATTTTTATTTTTAATTAAAAATCAATAAAAAATAAATTATAATATTTTAAGATTTAGATTAACTTTATTCTATTACTTTTATTCTAAAAAAAATTTAAAAAAGAAATATTTCATTCTCATTTTTTCGATTTTTTTAATAAGAAAAATTATATTTTAATTAAATATTTTTAACTTTTATTAATTCGCTTTTAAAATAACGAATAAATATTATTAAAAAGAATACTTTTAGATTTAAAAAGAAGATATTAAAGCTTTTAATTTAGATTATTCATTTCTATTTTTAGATATTATTTAATTAAGATATTTTAAATTCTAATATTCCGAAAAAATATATATAAGGAAAAATATATATATTTTAAAATCTTAGAATATTAAAAGAATCGCGCATATAACTATATAAATTTAGCAAGCTCAGACTTTTTAGGAGTGAGAAGTCGGATTATATAATGAAAATTTCAGTATTTTACGATCAAAATGAATCAGAAGCGCTAGAGGCAAGGGTCAAAACGACAAAACCTGACTCGGAAATGCGCCAAGTCGGAACTGGATCAACGTTCACCCGGCATCATCATCTTCGAACGGCACCGACCTTTGAAATCCCCAACTCAACAATTGCAAAATCGAAAGCTCGCCAAAAAAAACCAACGAGTTCAGCCACGAGTGATCACCACATCGAGAGAGTGGCGCACTTGGCACCCAGAGCGTTGTGCTTCCATTCGTGTTGCCTTTTTTGCTTGGGAACGTGCGTAACGGTTTGACAGGCTCCTGATAGCGCCAATGGCTTACTTTGTGTGACTTTATAGGTGCCTCAAGATGAATTTCTGAATTCGGTGGGAGCAGCTCGTGGGATTGAGTTGAGACGGGATATCTGTGAGGTTTGATGCACTTTCTACAGTGCAAAAACTTATCGCGGACATCCGAACCAGCCACATGGTCCAATCTTCTGGCTCCGAATTCAACTTAATGCCAGTGAATATCTAGCAACGGCTTTTTACCATCATGAATCGAGTATCCCATCCTGCGGGAGGAGTGTCTCTCAGCTGATGATGTGACATTCCTGGGCACAAAGCGTGGTCGGAGTGCATGGAGGAGGAATCGGTCATATCGAACCTGTGCGAGTGAGGCATGATGCGGAGAAATTCTCCCACGCCAATGAAATTTTGATGAAGAGTCGCAAGACCGAAGTCGAGATCATTTTTTCTGGCTGTTTAATACGCTCAGGACCGGCGGCAAGAACTATCACGTTTCGTTCCAACTTGAAACTTCTGTTCTCGTTCCCTATTCGGAGGTGCAGATTCCTATACAGTATGTATTCAAGTCTGAAATTTGCTCTTCTGTTGGGTCACCCGTTCCTGCTATTCGAATTTGATTCCTTTCTCCCTCGGAGTCCCTCATGGGCACATTTGACTGACAGTTGCTAAAGTTAGCTCGACGTTGCATCGACTGTCAATCATGCTCACTGCTCAGCAACACACATGATGACCAATGCTGCTCGATCGTCCCGCTTCAATACAACCGCGGAGGAAACCACGCGTGCCTCGCCAAGGGGTAAGCACATGGAGTCGATCATGTGGGGTTGGCCATGCTGACGAGAGCCTCAAATCCAAGCATAGACCCAACTTCAAAGTCAGCTCTCCTGTCAAGATTTCCTATATGGAGCGAATTATTTGCGAAACCATACCGATTCTCTTACCGCGTGGTTCAGAAACCAAATTTCGGCAATTTTAAAACATCTGAACCGTTATCCAGGGTGCGATTCGCTCTTAGGTCAGATCCGTCTGCAGTGCAACACTCAATATGGAAGCGGAAGAAGAAAAAATGCACGCAAGGGGTCCGCCACGTTGCAGTCACGCTTTTTGGTGTGGAGAGCACTATAATCTATTGGTAGTAACGGCTGACGAACGGTTAATGGCTTTTTAGGGTGCAGAAATATAGTATCTGAGCCACGCCTCACATTTTAGCCTGCGCTCAAGTCTCCCGAGCATGCCTGCCATCATGCCATGTCTTTCATACTCTGCATCGAGAAAGAGTATTGCAAAATGCTACCCAATCGTTCGCAAGGCACTCCTCCCTTGAAGGATCATGTTGTGTAACTTGGTCCTAGAGTGATGGGGTATCTCAGCTCCTCCCAAATAAAGCCATGTTCCTGATTGCTAGATTGTTTGTGCTCACTGTTCTACGTAGGTCCAATACTCGGAAGTTATCCTAAAGTAGAACAACCTCCGTTGACGATGTTCTCTACATAAACTCAGGTCGAAGCAAACTTACCTCGATGGCATCTACAGAATACTCCCCAGAGTACCTCGCCCAAGACAGAAGCAAAAATCTTTTGGTGGTCGCCATTGTATTCGCCATCCTCGAAACATTGTTCGTCGGCCTTTTCTTTTATGCGAGGATTCGAGGGAATGCTCCTCGCAATTGGGAAACATGGCTCATGATACCCTCATACCTAATAGCCCTGAGTCTCCCCATCTTGTGCATGTGTAAGTAACCCCTCTCCCCCAGATACCAATACCGAACCGATTTCCTAACGCTCCTACATAGATGGCGTTCGCACAGGAATCAACGGCAAACATGTCCAGACCGCAACACTGGATGACATCGATCGCTGGCTTCGATGTCTAATGGTGACATGGTGGGCCTATCCACCATCCGTGGCACTTCCTAAATTCTCGATATTGTTTCTATATCTACGAGTTTTCACGACGAAATTCCATCGCTATGCGACGTGGTGTATTTTCGCGGTCATTGCGCTCACTTGGTTTGCTGCATATGTCATGATCTTTCGCATGTGTACTCCTTTTGAGTATTCGTGGAACAAAATGATTGCTGGGGGTACTTGTTTGAATCAGCATTTGGAATACTTGTGGATTAGCTTTCCGAGTAAGTGTTTGCATTCTATATATCGCATTTTTGCCGGGTCTTCTCCGTGTTATGTGGCTTTGTGGTAGGATGTTGATCGCTCTGTATCTGTTTCCTGCCATAGTAATTGTCACACGAGATTGCTTTCAACTCAACTTTTACTTCAACTTCCCTCAAGCAGTCTAGCACAAGGACGGCCAAAACCGGGGGTGAGAGAGCTAAAAGCCGAAAGCCTCCCGTTCTGGTTTTAATGTTGTCATACCGTCTAACCTTCTCTCTCATCATCATCCCCAGCCCATCCAGCCACACATTCATAAACCCACAGATAAACTAACATCCTACCAGACATCCTCACCGACATAGCAATGCTTTTGCTCCCACTGCCGGTCATCTGGAAACTCCAAATCTCCCGCGAACAAAAGATCGGCCTCACGATAACCTTCGCAACCTTCAGCATGTTCGTATCCCTCCCTTCCCCTTTCTCTTTACATCTCTCCCCCCTTTCTCACTTCACCTCAATTCGACATACTTCACTCCCTCAAGCATCCAATCACACCCCAACCCCCCAAACCCCTCCTTTTTTTGTTGCACATCGCACTTTTCTCTACGACCCCCCAGATCCCAAAACCCAAAGTTATCCTCCTCATCAATTGTCCTCGGGGATACACGGCACGATGCTATTCACTCTTGCTATTGTCCCGAAGATCGATTCAAACCCTTTCTCACTTCAACATATTTCATATCAACTTTATCTAGACACACTTCACTCCCTCAACCTTCCAATCACAATCTCCCCCCCTCCAAGCCATCAATCTTTTGTTGCACATCGCACTTTTTTGCACAACCCCCAGATCCCAAAACCCAAAGTTATCCTCCTCATCAATTGCCCTCGGGGATACACGGCACGATGCTATTCACTCTTGTATTATCCCGAGCTCGATTCAAACCCTTTTTCACCTCGACACACTTCACGTCAAATTTCTCTGGACAAACTTCACTACCCCAAGCGTCCAATGACATTGGACTTGGCCTCCCCCTCATTACTTTCCCCATCCGAGCAATACTGACTAAAATCCAGTGGTCTCGTAACCGCCATCCTCCGCTTCAACACCTTCCGCAACAAAAACGTCTTCGTAGATATAACCTGGTATTCCGTTGACGCTTTGACGTGGACAGTCGCAGAATCCGGTATCTACCTCATCGCAGCCTGCTTGCCATCTCTCCGCTCTCTAGCCGCCCCCATATTCGGCCGAATAAACCTTCGTTCTTTCCGTAGTCTCGTAGCAGGAAAAAGAAGCATGAAAGAGACTAACGGGTATGCGACGGAACGTAGTGGGAAGAGTGTTGATGTTATCACGGAGCTGGAGATGAGGAGGAAGAGAGATGAGGGAAGGGATGGGTTTGGGAAGGATGAGTACTTGCTGCCGAGATTGAGTGATGGAAATAATCAGAATGATTTGGTGGCGTGTTATCGGTCGAAATCGGGGTCCGTGACGGATGTAGAGGCGGGTTATGGCTTTGGGGAGCAGGGACTTGGGGGTATTCAGGTACATACTAGTTATGGGATTTCTGTTATGCCGAAGGTTTTGGGGAGTTGAGTTGGGGCTTTGTTCTATATAATGCAAGCAGTTCCCTCGAGTCAGAGTGGGCGAGACAATTTCATGGAATATTTTCTGAAGGGAAGTTTCCTTCTGCCAAGTTGGCCAATATTTCTTCCTGTTTTAATCTACAAAGCGAGCTCTATGTAAGTTGCAATGCTGCCACCATTCTATCGTTGATTGCCTCTATTAAATGCGCGGTTGAAAACCGTCCTAAGCAATAAAATTCGTAACGAGCTTTCCCCGTTTCATTCTCGCGCCTTGAATTCCACCATCGGTCCTCTCCGCTGCGCAATGAAAACGTCTTTGACTTGAAACACATTTTTGTCATCAGCACCCCATCCCGCATTTACGTCTCCCTCTCCAAGAACACTGCCAGGTTGAGCTCGCACATCCATTTGGTACAACACCCGTGCCATAGTAATGAGCATCTCAACCATCGCAAGCTTCTGTCCCCCACAATTATACCTCCCGATCGAAAATGGCGCAAATGCGGAATTGGCTCTCGATATCGATTCGACGCTTACGCCGTTTCCTTCAACCCACCTCTCGGGTCGGAAGGTCCAGGGGTCATCGAAGATTTTAGAGTTGTGCTGAAGAGACCAGAGACTGGTGCCGATTTGGGTTCCCGCTGGTATAAAGTTGCCGTTGAGGAGGAGACCGCCTTCTGCGACGGTACGGGGCAGTTCGCTGGGGAGTGGTGGGTTGAGGCGCATGGCTTCGTCGATGCAGGCGCGTAGGTAGTGGCAGGAAGAGAGTTTTGGACCGGAGACTATTTCCTCGACACTTCCAAACGTGCTTCTGATTTCTGCAACTAGCTTTTCATAGACCCTTTCGTTTCGAGTGAGATAGAAGAATAGGGCCGAAACAACCAGTGATACAGTGGAAGAGCCGGCTATCATGAGCACGAATGCTTCCGAGTGGAGCTCCTCTTGCATATACTGCTGGCCGGTTTCTGGGTCTTTGGCAGTCAAAAGATAGTGCAACATGTCTCGTCGTCCTTCCGTTTTCCGTCGCGTCTTTTCCATTTCAAGCCTTTCGTTGATGATGTCTTCCATGAAGGCGAAGAGAAATTTCACATCGGGGGGTGAGATTATGGCCATGATTCTGTCGAGGCCGCGAGGCTTGAGCCAGACCCAAGTGTTTAGCATGGGAGATTGACCAATCTTGTGACATGTAAGCATTTGACAACTACGCAGAAGTCTGGTGGCATGCTTACCGGGAGCATAAATTTCATGAAACCGACAATTGCTTCGGGGACTGTCTTGAATGGGTTATCTGCCTTCCTTTCCTTGATATCAAAAGACTTTCCAAATGCCAAGTCGGAGATAATATCAAAGAGAAGCTCATCAGCTCTCTCCGATATCTCAGTAGCTTCAGTCCAGACTTTAGAAGTGTTGCCAAGTAACTCGCACCAACGATCCACATGGCTTATGATGAAACTCTCCGCCGAACGCAGTGAAGTCTCGGAGAACGCGGTGTTGAGGATCCTGCGCTTTTGACGATGCACTTCGGGGTCTGTGACATTGAAAGAGGATCTGGAGCGGGAGTCCTTGGGGAAAGTCTCGTAGAAGTGGCCTTTGTTGACATTGGCTTTGGTCCCGTGGACGGCTTGGTAGCCTTCTGCCGTGTTGACTAGGATTCCATTGGGGTGATAGCGGAAGGTGTCACCTGCTTGAAAGTTAGTATTTGCATGCTACGTGGCAGATCTTGCCAGCTGGTAGAGAAGTACTCGCCGTAGATTTGATGGCAGCGCCAGATCCAGATGTGACGGTCGCCGACGAGAGAGTGGTAGAAGGATGGGAAGCTGGAGATTCTGGCGAGGAAGGGTCCTGGGTATTTGGAGAGCGGACTGAAGTAGAGGTCCCAGATCGCGGATCCGACCAGCTGCGCGAAAAGAATCAGCAATCTTCAAAGCTTCCAAGAGCAGGGGGAATATTTACGTAGAGGACGATGGCCGCGAGTGTGAGGATGAAGCACTCCCAAAGGGAAAGCATTTGACCCCGGGTTAAAATCATGGCAGCGTTGATTTTCTTTGAACTTGTTAATTCATCCTTTTGCGAGTGAAGGCTGGTAAGGAGAACTTGAGATATATGTGATCGTGCAAAGGACGCATTCACCGGCGACGGCGGGATCGGTAAGACCATTGAGATGGCGGAGTCGAGGTCATGGGAGCGCGCGATCGAGGAAGAAGTTCGTTATAAATTCACTCGCGATGGCGGCCGCGATTATTTTTATGCCGTGGCCCATTGGTGATTCCAGGTAGGTGGGGCGGCATATTCACATATTCGAGGTTGGTGGGGGACGAGTTTCTGCCAATCAACATTTTCCGCACGTCTAAACCTCAGCGGAGGGATTTCTCCTCGAGTCCCCGACCAATCAACTTTGCCAATCTGTTTATATCTCCTGCCGAGTAAGTTTGTGCCCCTTTTCGTACGACTTAAAACAGTTTTTATATCCGGCCACGCTGCAAGCAAAGTTCGTTACGAGCAAACCGCCCTGTGCGGGTCGCCCTTCTGCGCTGGCCGCAATTCCTCCCCACCTAGGTACCAACACGAAGCCATCAGTAACGTCTCCCACGTTATCTATTCCAACGAGACTCCATTGAGACATTGTGAGCGCCTCCCCCACCCTTTTTTGTACTCAAATGATGCAAGTCTCCCGAGCCGCTGTCACAACTCCTATGGTGACATCGATATCATGAGGCGTGGCATATATTGAAGATTCGCTACAGGGATCCCAAAGAGGCTGCATGAAATATCTAGCCGCAACTTCAGCTGCGATGGTGTTGAAAAAGGTCGGACTGTCGTTGATATGCTCCAGACTCCTTGGCAGCCCAGTGATTGAAATTTTCTGTCCTTTGTGCAACTTTGTACAACATGCAGAGGCCCGGTCTGCAAGCCATCATGCGTACCCCTCAGTAGTCATCAAGCATGATGCAAGTAGTAAGCAGTCAAAATTATCCTTTATATTCTCGCTCTGGTTACTTGAAGAGTTTGCCAATTGTTTAGTAGGCTATCGTGGGTACTTTGTTGCAAATTTGCCTTATGGTGATTGTTACGAAGGCTCATAACAGGTCTGAAGTTGTATATGTTGAATTTGTCCAGGTATGTGCCGAATGCTTCTCTTTGATGGTGTTTTTATTTACAAAATGACAGTTGAGAATGCATGCCCCGTTTCTGTTTGGCACTTGCTGGCGCAGAGAATTTCCGAATTCCAGATACAAATTCATTTGCACGTCTGATGCTGATTAAAATTTAGGTGAAGATATACTTCTACCAAGGCGAGGTTCATGTCACCAGAAACACAGACTTGCAGAAAAACATTTATGTTTTGAGAGTTCAGCAAGACGTTGGCGGGATAAATTCGACTTGCCAAGCTCACATAACACCTCTGGCATCCAACAACTAATTATCCACAACAGTCTCGGTTATCTGTTGGTTGAGTAATCCGGAAACAACCCAATTGCGGACGCTTACCCGTGCTCGGAGCATAAACGAATCTACCAAGTTCCAATCAACTTATCAGGACACCTCTACCGTGTACTCGGCGGTGAACTTCTTCAGCGCAAAAAGTTGGCCCTCCCCATTTAGGTAGCACCGCCGATAGTGTTCCGAGTCGCTCGTGTACTTTTTCGAGAAGCGCATTTGCCATCGGTGTCGAATGGAGAAGTATGTGAGTCAATGCAAGTGGAAAGAGCGCCTATTTCTTATTTGGAAGTTGTTGTCAGCTTTCGGTGATGGACCGGTGATGTTGCATTGGGGCTGAGAAGTTCGGCGCGTGATAACTCGACAGCTACCTACTCAAAATTACGAGTGAGAGGTCTTATGAATTGCACTGAGTGGGTATTTGAAGTGGGAGTGATATCTAGTACTTGCCCAAGTCCATTATTCAAGTAATTCTTTTGCAAAATATATCTTCACTTAGTCCGGTGTTTGCATAGAACTCCTCTTCACTTTCAAGTTAAAGCGTCTTTTATTTCGACCTAGGAGCTGAAGAGTATAATCCTGTATATTGCAAAGTCAGAGAAAATCATTTACGCAGCAGGCATGCATCAGCTACTTATGAAACAGAAAAGCGCCCGGGTTGCTGCCAGGAATCAGGTTACCGATTATTTCAACTGATACTTGCTAATTTGCTTTTCAAACCAAAACACATTTCTTTCCTCACGGGCACAAGAAGAGCCTAATTTCTTTTCAATGGTGAGCTATTGAATTTATGTCTAATTCTATGAACACCGTCTGCTTCTGACTCAGTATGAAAGGAGATGCACTACCCCCGCGACGTCCAAGCTATGCGTGATACTGTATTGAACACCGGGCATGTATACCTAGTTCAGGGTCTAAAGCACCTACACCGTAAGACGTAGTCTGGATTGGAGATCTCAGTCTCGAAATAAGGCCCATAAACTGCAGCCAATCGCGAACAGTATTAATCCGCCTCGCCAAGTTTTTCTCTCTCTTTTCCTTGGTCCCTCTAAACAGCATCCCCAGCTTACGGTGGTATGAAAAGGTTATTCCGTGGTAACGGTGTCTCCAAATACTCCATTTGTGACAGAATTCAACGAGTAGATCGATAGCCGCGACGATGTTGGCTGCAAACGAGGCATCTGTTGGAAATGCAACGTCTTCGAGTCGGAGGATTGGTTCGGGGCTGAATTCCGCATGTAGAGAATGGTCGAGGGCTGTGAATTTGTTGGAGGAAAAGGTGTTGGCTACGGAGTAGGCCATGATACGGGCTTTGTTGCCAAGTAGCTCTCGGATTTGCTTTATTACTTCATTCCAGTCCTCGGACACTTTGGCAAATTTTTCCTCCGAGCAGAGTTCGCCTAAGGGACGGAAGTAGCGAAATGAGGGACCCATCCAGTGGTTGACGAATCTGTAGACTTCGACGATCTTGCCGTTAAGTATGATGTCTTTTTCCAGAGGGAGCTTGCCATAGAGATCATAGTAGATGCGAGCGAATTTGAAGGATGACAGGGCGAGGCAGCGGGCATGGAGTCGCGGAAGATTTTCAAATATTGTGACGAGGAGCTCGGTCGGTAGAGCATAAAGGGAAGCCGACTTGTTGGTGTTGCTCGTGATGGAATTCATGTTTTGAGGACGTGTCTCGATATCCATCGGTGGAAGGAAGCTGAAGTTGGGAGTTGCGTGGGAACCAGACCTAGGTTTTGACTTGGAAGTCGTCGTGTTGTCGAATATTGGGGTGTTTCTGATCGAAGATGGCTTCGCGCGAGAGACGGTATCGTGTAGACTGATGACGGAACTTGATTTTCTTAGTATGTCTGATGAAGAAAAATCTTGAACGATGGCGAAGTATCGGAGGGGCAAAGGTAAATATATATACCTAACCGACGGAGCCATCCACCACCAACGATTCTAGGCTGAAATGTCTGAACCATATTCACCTTGAAACCCAGATATGCATTCACTATGGGCCCGTACTGGGATGATACCATTCGCCAGGCTCCAATTTTGCTCCTGCAACTAGAACAGAGTGCTTATCTTGCAGGGCAGTCTTGGAACCATGAGAGAGGTAACACGTTACACGGAGTGTATATTATGAAAGTGTTCGTGGCGCGCGGACGAGGTGAATTCTGGGAAGTATATTTTCGCGAAAATTTATTGGGGGTTTCCATGACAGGGTAAGTCAGGGCGAATAGCCGAATTCACCGACGAATCGCCGGGTAACCGAGCGGGAGTAACCAGTTCCCGGGTAACCGCGAGCGAATAACGCATTCACGATGGGCAATTTTGAGAACGCAAAGTTATATATATAAGATACCGTCTTTATCGAAATTTACTTTTCACCAAGTACTATAGAGCAAGGAAAGAGGTCGTATTGAAAAGTGAACCTATTCTTCGACTAAAAGTCAATCTCGTCTTTATTAATCTACTAGTTCATGAAGATGTGGGGCATGAACTGCTGGCTCATCTGATGCTGACGCAATTCGTCGGCCGTAAGAGTACTATACCACTGTAACATCCAATATTTATTAATCACCATCAACCGGCATTCCTTGAGGCGCCGTCGATACCCACGTGAAACTCGAGACCAGTACTTTCCGAAGGTCTCCCCAGAATTCCATTCAGCTACCTCTCGTGTAGGGTCATTACGAACTTGGGATAATGGAATAGGCCCCTGTTTGTACTTCAACCCAAACAATTTTGTCATTTCCTCTGTATAGACATAGTTTGGTGGCGAAGGCGGTAAGGGGAATTCTTTCAATAAAAAGCGACGAAGACCGCGATTCTCGTTGGCAGATGGCCTGAAAAGGTATTGTCAGCACTTAAACGGAGCTAGATTCTTTCAACAAACAACTCCTTCATCACATGAGGCTTTACGTACCATCGTTTTATGAACTCGCCTTCCCAAATCTGACAAGCAAACCCATCACGATAAATTTCGTGAGCCAAAGGGCCTAGTTTTTCTGTAATATTCTCTCGAAGCTTCGTCCACTCAGTCATGGCCTCAGCCATGCTCTCCGGACCCAGGTATTTGCGTTCTGGGGCGAAGTATTGTAAACGGGGTCCCATCCATTTTTCCAATGTAATGAAGAGTGGAACTGCCGAATTGTCGTGCGGACTCTCACGATCTCGCAAAGTTTTATATTCGAGAGGGACTTTGGTAGAAGGGTAAACCATCTTGAAGGCGGCATAGGCTTTCTTGGACGTCAGAGCAGCGCAGATCGCGTGGTTGATGGGAAGTTCCTCGAGGATCTTAATCAGAATCTCCAGTGGCAAGTCCAAGATGTTGATTTTGGGTTCTTTGTTCGTACTATCTCCTGTCGTCTGGTTGTGGTGAAGATTCTGGCGGTTTGCACGATCCATTTGGCGGTTCTTGTTCTCTGTGGCGGATTGGGGCGCAATGGAAGGCTTCTGAGATCGTCTCGTAGAAGAGATTGTCGGTCTAGCGAATCCGCCACGGCGGTTTTTGTCGTTCATGATGGCGAGACGTATTGCGCAGCCAATACAATAAGTGTCTGGTTATTGTAGAGGCGAGGATATCGATGCAGCTTGTACGTGCGGAGTGCCGAAGAACTTGGGAAGTGGAAACTAGATTCCTGGTAGAGTGGGGAAAATGGTTACAACAAAGCGAGGAGGCGGAGGGTTTTTAAGTACCGGCAACTAATCATGCTAAGAAACTCACGGACTAGTGACCACCAGCTGAAGAGAGCTAGTAGCGCGTCAGAAGTGAATACCCTATTTCTTGAAGCGAATGTTGGTCCTGAATGAGAGTTCTTGATTGCTGGTAACTTGGTGGCTTTTTTCTCAAGTAGCTATTTCCTTCTGCGCCTACTCATCGTAAGCAGAGAAAGACTTCTAGTTGGTGAATATAGGGGCATATAGACATTCACCACGGGCAAGAGCTAAGATGCGTTGCACAGAAGGCCCATCAAACCAACCCTGTTAAAATGCGAGCTGTAGTCGGCTTTGATTCAACACAGTAAGGGAAGAGATGTGATATGGATTGGAAATTTGTGTGCATGGCAAATGAAGTTCTTTTCAGTTCTTAATTGAACCTAACCGCGTCTCGTAGCCCTGGGGACACGAGAATTTGTGGTCAGAACTACTCAAGTAAATAACCCAGTCCAGGCCATTGCCTCAGAAAGCATAGGCCTACTATCAATGGTCGAAAATATCCCAGTCAAAACCGTCGCCTCAGAAAATATGGACGAACTATCAATAGTCGGAAAGAGAATTTCTGCCACTCCAAGAATCTCTCCAGTGACCGCCCATCTCCTCCCATGAATCTGTATCTTTTCCCAAGAGCTTCTTTCGTTCGTCAGTGGTCCATCGATGAACAAGTCTTTCTCCCTTCACTAGAGCATCATGGAGGTATCCTATGCCTTCAAACTGCCAAAGACCATAACGAGGAAAACCTTGAACGTCGAGCATAACGTGTTGATAGCGCTTGGCAAGATGCTCGTCCATTCCAAGTTCTCGATAGTAGCCCCAGTCGAAATTCCTTGGGCGAGGGCCATCACAGCGAGGATATCGCGCAACTTCTGCAAAATCAAGCTGGAGTCCACGTCTCTGCTCATTGAAATATGGTTTCGGTCCTGCTAGATATGCCCAAGGTCCAAGGCGCTGCTTGAGCTTTACCAACATGGCATCCCACTGTTTCTTGAGGTCAAGTCGTGTACGGCGTGTGACGAATAGCTCCAATGGTTGAAAGTATGAGAGGGGGGAAGTTGCCATCGACGGGTCAAAGCTTAAGACCTTGTAAAGCGGAAAACCATCGCGGACGATTGCCTCAAGAGAGATCTTTGCATTGCCGTGGATTCTGCGATGGATGCCGTAGAAACATTTGCATGTGAGGGCTACGCAGAGGGAATGCACAATCGAAAGACGCTCAAAGATGGAGTGCAGCAATTCGTTTGGGACCTTTGTTTGGAAAGTCGAGGGGGGCAAAGTGCGACGGCGAGAGAGCGCCCGACTCTTCGTGGGTGATTTGGGAGTTGGGTCCATTTTCTGCGCTGATGTAGAGGTTAGTTCGCTTAGTTCATCGATCCCTCGCCTAAAAAGGGGGGGTGTTGGTGGCTTACCAACTCCACTAAGATGGATGTAAGATGGATGCGTTGGTTCTGGGGTTTGTTGATGTTGTTGGCACCAAGAACAAGATGCTATGGATGTATTTAAGGCGACAAACCAAGAAGCTGGCTAAACTCTAAAACCGAGATTGGTTGGAGTTTGCTGTGCAGTTCACCTGGGGCGACAGATTAAGCAGGTTGTGAACGTTACACGGCACACAGACTCACACGGAGTCCATAGCAGACCAACTAAGTCTATCAATTGTCAATGCATTCTCTTATTTAAATTTATACGTCCTTTTGCCTTTGTCAATAAGCTATGAGGGTTGGAATATGAAGCATTCCAGGGGACAGTCTCTCATTCTTTGCATCCTAGGACCACACAAAGAGCCGATCTCCAGGCTCCCACCTGCGGGAAGATCTTCAACTATGTTATTGCCGTTCCTCGTGAGGTCAATGATACACACGGCGTGGCTTTTTGATAGCTACTCATCTTCCAGCTTGAATCTCCATAACGCGCTGCACACCTTTCAAGTAGGCAGCTTTGAAAGTTTGAACAACAAAGTAATTAGAATTTGGAATGGATGAGTAGCTTCGGGAGGGATAAATCATAAATAATCATGGGCTGCGAACCTATGATGATAATCGAAGACCCAAAGCATTATCCTAGTTGATTCCGATGGTTTCAAAAGTACTTCATATCGGGGGTTTGTGCCGTGAATTGCTCATTTCTCTCCAGACTGCGCCTGGTGCACTTTCCTCTCTTTACGTGGATTTCTAAATATAACCGATTGAATACCACCAGCAAATAGGAAATAATAGTTTATCTCTGGGGAGTTAGATGGGAAGGTTACAGTGGAGAAATAAAACAAAAGGCTTCACGAGATTGGAGAGTCTGAGAAGGGGAATATTGCGAAAAGATTGGTCCATAATTCAAGTGACTAATTAACTACCTTCCATGGAGAGCTCATCAATAACTCGATACAGTAACTCCTCTAAAATTCCCAACCCCCCATCCAATTCTAAGACCGCAACCAGATCCTTACAGCACAGAATACACAATTCCCCTTCCCAAAAATTCGCAAACCCTATCGCCCTGCGAGAAGAGACGTTACAGGGATAGCCACATCGAATTGGATAATCCACCCTAAGATAGTCATATATCTGGGTTTGTTTTGCTGTAAGGACAGGGGGAATTGTATTAACGGCGCCGGCGTAAAGCCCGTGTGCTTCGTGCAATTGCCTGTGCCCATTCCAGATCCAAGAGGCCTTTACGACCCAGGACAACCACTTTAAGAAGTTCATCTGGTGATAACATTCCACCACCCGGTCGATGGACTTCTACGCCGCGTCTATATCTTAAAATCCCCTGAACCTCTGGGCCTTCACGCAGCGTAAAATATTCTACCATCAAATGCCAGTAAAGCTGCTTGTCCGCAAGAAGCTGCTCGTAACAACGTCCACATTGCTGTAAACATTTTTCCATGGCCAACTCTGTCGTGAAGCGCAATTCAGGAAGAGCGCCAGGTAATTTGGGGTCATTGCAAGCATGGATCTTTCCTCGTGGTTGCATCCATGTCTTCAGGAACTGATGTAGATATTCCTTCTCGTTCGGATTTGTTATTTCGACCACTAGGGCGCAAAGGGTATCTCGGAAGCCATCGTCGTTCATAGAGAGGGGGACCTTGCCGTGGATTTCGAAGTGAAGACCGTAGAAACAGCGACACGTAAGTCCTAGGCATGTTGAGCTGACGGGGCCGAGGTTTTTGAAGATCGCTTGGATGAGTTCGGGAGGTAAGCTGATGAGTGTTGGAGCGATAGTCTGCGAAGCAGTAGATGTGACGCTCGAAGTGGGGGTTGACATAGTGGCCACAGTAGTAGACCGATCTAAAGATTCGGCTGAATATTGCTATGTTGACCGCTTGGGTGGAATGGGGATGCAGAGTTGATGGGTAGTATGTGATTCGGATTGATGGTCGGATCTTGCCTAAGCGCGTTGTACTTTTTGTAGATGAACGAATGTAATGTGCGGTTTGGTTTGGGGGATCAGTGGAGTTTTTAAGTAGGGAATCCAAATGGCGATGGAAAGAAAAAATTTCCGCCGATAGGACCCGATAGTACCGGGAAAGAAGTGAATGCGACATAAGCTGGCTTGGCAGGTGGTATTGAGACAAGGTTATTATTATTATTATTATTGTTGTTGTTTAATGACAAGCGGAGTGATGGATCGTAATCCACCCCTAGAAAATCCCTTATAAGGCAAATATCATTAAGGAATAACTCCTAAGATCTAATTAAATGGATTAAAGTTATAAAATAGGTAAGCTATAATAGGTTTAATTAGATTATAAGAATATTATAATTTTATATAAAGAAGGAGAGTTTTATATAATTATTAAATTATATATATATATTATTCTATCTCGAAAAATAAGTGGAGTTCTTAGGAAGCTTTAAAAGCTATATAAATAAATAAAAAAAAAGAGTAAAATAAGGATTTTTAAGTGGGGCTAGAATATATCCCAGTTTTATTAAATTTTATAGATAGTTTTATAGAAATATATTTTTTTTAAAAATTCTTTAAAAAGAATATAATCCCTTTTATTAAAAAGAATAATTTATTTTTTTTTAATTTTATTATAAATTTTAAAAGTTTTCTGTTTATTCTTTTTGTAATAAATAATATAAAATAAACTTTTTTAATAATTATAAACATAATATAAAAGAATATTATTATATTAGAATCGTTTATAATATATTATAAAATTGTTATAATTAATTCTTATAATTATAAAATATATAAATACTTTTTTAAATATTTTAAAATAAAAGGGATTTAATTTTTATAAAAAAAGATTAAAATCCTTATAAAATAAACTTACTATAATTTTTTAAAATTTCTTTATAATAGTTTCTATTTTTTTTTTAAGATTCTCTTAATAATAATAATAATATAAATTAAGATTAGATTATTAGATTTTTATCTTAAAATTATTTTGGTTTTTTTATTAATATATTTATTCCTTTCTATTTTAATATAATTAGAATATTATTTAATTTTTATTTAATTTAAAAGAGAATTATTAATCTTAACGAATTAATTAAATATTTCCTAAGAAATTCTTATAGATTTAAAATCTAATTAAATAATAATAAATAAATTATTTAAATAGAAATGGATTTTATTATTATTTTTCTTTTATTATTTTATTTATATTATTATTATTAAATCTTAATAAATAATAATTATTTCTATATTATAAATTTTAAAGGATTTATTAAAAAAATAAGCTTTATATATAATAATTTAAATTTTATATATAATATAAATTCTTTTATTTATATTTCTATTATTAAATCTTAAATTATTTATATAAATTATAAAATCTTTTTATAAAAAGGAATTGAAATAAAATATAAAAGTTTATTTAAAGGTTTTTTTATTATTATTTATAGAATTATTAATTATAAAGAATCTCTTTTTATGATTAAAATTATAAAATTAAAAGAGATTAAATATCGGATTTATATATTCGATATTTATTATTATAAAAGAGGTGTTAATATATTAATAAAACCTATTATTTAAAATATTACTCTTTATATAATCTCGTAAAAAGTATATAATATTTAATTAATGAATTTATATAAATAAGTTATTATATAAATCTTAATAAAAATAATCTTTAAAATAAATAAATTAAATTCTTTAAAAAATATAATAATTAAAATAATTTTATATATAAATAGAATTATATATATATTAATAAAAATTATTTTATTAAATAATTAAAGATAATTATTAATCTTATTTAAAATATAATTTCTTTTAAAAAAGATTTATAAATAATAAAAAAATTATATTTCGATTCTAAAATAAATAATAAAAAAAGTATATATAATAATTATTCTTTTAATAAAAAAAGGAAAGGATCCTTTAATTATATTTATAAGATTTTTAGAAATATTAATTATCTTATTAGTTTTAAAGATTATCTTTTTTATATAAAATTTAAAAAAAAATTTAATATTAAAAAAAATCTTTAATTATTGAAAGATTTTAGATAAACGAATTTTTATTTCCTTTATTATAATCGGAATAAAGGATAGATTACGTTTAGATAAGCGCTTTTATATAAAATAAATAAATTCGGATTTTCTAAGATTAAAAATAATTCTTTAAGATTTTTTTTATTTAATTAATACTTTTATTTAAATAATTTATTATTTATTATTAAGATTATAAGACTTTAAAAATATAAATAAATCTATATTATTAATATAATTAAACTTTTAAATCTAAGAGAATAATCCGATCTCTTTTAAAAAAAAAGATTAAATATATAATATAAAAAAGATTAATAAAATAGATAAACCTTAAAATAAATTATATTTTATGTTACGATTACGGAATCGTCAGGTGACATTTGGGACCATAGGCTCAGACAGCCGCTGCGCTGACAGGAGAACCCATCTGATATAACCAATTGTGA
>QYAP01000745.1:0-17679 GCA_003988905.1 Hymenotorrendiella dingleyae
ACCAACAGTGAACTGCCCAAAAAGGGACTATTATTGGATGGAAGTCCAATATGCTACTCGACTACTTAAGGGTCACAGATCTGGACCTGTAACAATTTTCTAATTTCCTTTTTCTTTATTATTTATATTTAATCGATTAATAATAATATTAATATATATATATTCGATACATATTTTTTTTAATAAATATAAGAGATTCTCTTCTAATAAATATACTTTTATTAATTCGAATTAATTTATATAATTTTTATAATTAAAAATTAAAGCGATTTTTTTTCTTATTATTAGATTATATTATATAAAATTCAATATTTTAATAATATATTTTTTAAATATAAGAAAGATATATATATAAAATTATAAAGATTTTAATATTTTAATATTATATAAAATAAGTTTTATTTTTTTATTTTTATTAATATATTCTTTTTTCTATTATTTTTTTAGAATTTATTTAAAATATTTATAAAATAATTTTAAATCTTTTCTATTATATAATATATTATATTTTATTTATATATAAGATTCTTTTTAATTATTTTATTCCGTTTTAATTTAAAGATTCTTTTAATAATTTTATTATTAAATTGACTTTTATTATAATACGAATCCCGGGCTTATAATCTATTAAATAATGATATATATTATAATATATATATAATAGGTAAGGCGTAAATTAGGGTAGGAAATGTAGTTGTTATTCAAGATAATAAGAGTAGGAAGAGGCTTTCGCGAGCCTCTATAAGTAGGTGCTGCCACCGTGCTGACGATGCACGTATCCTGGACCCACATATTCTCAACAAATCACTTCATATTATCCGAGCTGTAAGTCGTGCAATTGAGGTATACTGAAAGCGACAAGATTCTAGACTCGCTTCACTATCATGTGAAAGCTTCGAATTCACGTTTAGAGTATCTTATATTTACCCGCGAATCCAAAGATCTAGGGTGAATCCAAATTTCGAATGTAAAATTTATACCGCGGGAGAAGGAATGCCATCTTGCAGCATACGAAGCGTACAGTATTCGATTTGATTTAGTTTACATTTTCTGCCTGGAAATACATCTATATACGCCAAGTAGAAATAGAGCTGAGGACAGCAATCCCAAAGCCAGCTGTCCAAAAACAATCCCATTATCTAACCCCTCTGCAAAACCTGAGTTCCTCTGAATCTTCTTCAACTCTCTATGCTATCAGTGGATGAAAGTTAGGTCGTTTTCAATAATATTCGCACTCGCTGGTATGCAGTGAGTATCCCCACCCAGTCCCCTTTCCCTTCACGTAGAGACCCACTAATGAAACACTGAAACACCCACCGAGAAATCTCCAAGTGAGGAAGTGAGTAAGCGAAGAGTAATTACCTCGCAGAAACTACATCCTTCTCTCCCTCGTTAATTAGCCCCGCTATCGCAAATCCTTCCCCCCTCCCCCTCAAAATAACCGAGGAAAGTAGTCACGACTCGATATTGGCCAATTCCATGCCCAGTAACTGTAAAATCATGTTGTGGCTGTTTGCCGCAACTAAATACCTTCATTGTGAATCAATATTTGATTTGGCTGATCATACCGTACATAAAATCCTATCATCACACAAAACTGTGGAATTCTGAAGTGTTCTTGACCACAAAGCAAGGAACCCATTCATTACCCACTTTAAGTACTTGATTTTGAGTTTGGATTCTGAAATGAGGGGGTTGGGGGGATAAGGAGGGAAGGTTGGAAATCTAGTAGTGCCATTGCCGCTTTGTGATTTGTAGTGGTTTTGAGTTTCGGGGGTATAAAGGGGGGAGGGGGTTATTATGTTGGGTGGGGAGAGTGTGGAGAGTATAGAGATGGAGGATGGAATTTGTGGTAACATGCACAAGTAGTAGTAAAATCAATGGATTGTAAAGAGTATTAAGTTGGTTGTGTTTTTGAGTATTGGTGGTTAGTGTCTGAAGCGTTGCACTGTGACAGAATTGATTTTGTAGTAAGTAACTGTTGGAATATATCGCCGGAATACATCGAGGCATGTGGCCCGTGCACCCTGGAGGGTATAACCTCACTTCGTTCCTACGACCCCCTTTCTAGAATACATGAATATATAACCCAACCGAAGAGCCTACGTACGTAGAAACATACCTGTGATACCAACAGTAACACTCTTCACTTTAACGTTAAGACGTAAGTCTGCAGCAAGACATTCTCATTCAATAAGCACCGCTTTCCTAAAGTTCCCTTCCTCTGCAATATCTATTCACTTGTAATACCCTCTGTACCTATCTCCCACCTACAATCGGGGGCCGTCCTCGAAATATCTGGTCAAAATGCAACCTACCAGCAAAAATCCCCGTCTTCGCAGCCCTCCAACCAGCAAACATTTCCTCCTTACGCTGCTGGTAAGACCTTTTGAAATCTCGAATAGTCCTACATCTCACCTCCTTTAAATTCCTAAACCTGTGAAGATCAGAGATGAAGGAGATGCCATCTTGAGAGCGACCATACACGGCTGCAGAAACGATATCGAAGTTTTCTTCAAAGGCTAGATAGCGTAGTTCCTTGGAAACGCGTTCTAAAGTCTCCTGATCTGCTTGGTCGGCGGCAAAATAAGCCAGGTCTGCTTCGATGGAGCCGTAGTTTGCGGCAGACGAGTAGTATCGGGGCCGCGGGAATCGGTCCGAGTGTCTGGGCCGTTGCCAGAAGTGGAACATGTCAAAAGCACCGTTGAAAAGTAAGTGGTCCTGCGAGAGAGCGATGTAGGCGTAACTGGCTGTGTTTCCTGGGTGTGGCGTTATGCTTGGGTATGGCCGAGCTGGGATCTTGATGAGGAGGTAGAGTTTGAGGCCAATAGCGCGCGACTCGTGGGTAGCGTGGAGGATGGCGGGGGTGCTGTTTAGGTTGGAAGTTCTGTTTTCGACTCGGATGTAGACTGTGCGAGGGAGTGCAGAGTGGCGCCAGATTTGGTGGCGAAGCTCGGGAGGGAGATAGGGGAAGAGTGGGAAGGCTGTGAGCTGTGGTATTTCATGTTAGCATTAATCTAGAACGTGAAATATTGATAGGGGAGGCAGCTTACCTTTGTGGTAGAGTCTGACCCCGAAGAGGCTTGCTGTTGAGCTGACTCGGATGCAGAACTTGAAGTCATGACAAGAGGCTGTATGTGCTCGGTTAGTTGAAAAGCTACTGAGGAGGTGAAGATCAAGAGAGATTTGATGCAAAAGATAGGTAACATACAGCCATTGTTCCAATTACAGTGCAATCAGTGTTGATGTTATTTCAGACGCTGGTGTTGTGTAAAAGGTTGTGGTGAGCTGAGACTGTCCAGGCGGGGAAGGCTTATGCTACAGCACACGGACAGACGGAACTCGGGTGTTATAAAGGACGCTAGTAAGGACCCTAGTACAATATTAAACAGTTCTTTCACCGAGACATAATGACTAGATACCTGCATCCCAAGCTCCAACATTGCAGTGAAGTGTCTGGGCTGATGATATTACCCGCTCTAGGTCTTACACCTTACAAAGAACAGTTCACAATTCCAAATCAGAATTGCTTTCTATACTCGGCATAATGGATAAACAACTTAAATAGATTATTAGTGGTGCTTACACCAAAATGAGGAAGCCTTTAGTGAATTAACACTTGCACTCTTCACCAAGTTGAGTAGTTTTGATGGGCTTGTTTACACCACAACTAAAGATTTCACTATGTTGGGATATGAGATTATTTGGTAGTACTGTAAATCCCTTTGAAACATGAATATCTCGGTGGGCAGCTGCTACTGTAAAGAAACTACGAATTGACAGCACGGCACCCATCACCAGATCATTCACCTTCTACCAATATAATACACACTAAAACCCTGAAGTCTGGCCAATTCAAGACAAATATATTCCAACAACGCAATCCCTAACCAGTACCATCGTAGTTACTTTCAATTATTCCAAGTTGGTAGTCTGAAGATTGAGTAAGCCGGAGAGGGTACTCGGATAGTTTGAAGGAGGTAGTAGATTGAGAAATACACGAAGAGGGAAGGGATGTTTGTGTTAGGAAGTCACATGTATGGAGATTGGAGAATGTTTCGTTGATGCCATAGTATTGCTCGTGGTAAGCTACTAGCATCCGTTTACCTGCCGCAAGCCTCCATTCTCAAAAACAGATACAGTACCGGTTTTCCATCATTTCCATATCCTCCCAGCACCGTCCCCCTCCCCCTTTCCTCCCTGCAAGTATATCCCTATAGGTAATCCCTCCCAACAATCCCCATCCCATCCCCAATCCCAGACTTTAGGTATACCAGCATACTCTTCATGAATTTCGAGAATGGAAAGGGCGGGTCATCGTCATTTTGATCGCGGGTGCTATAGGAAGCACAATCGACCCAGCAGGGAAAGGCGTCCTCGGAATCCTCGACCGACTACACAAAGCCTCATACAACTCCTTAACCCCATAACTTGTCTCTCCCATTCTCACACTATCCAACATCGTAAACCTAGATAGTTCGTAGAACCGGATTTGTGTCCAACTGTGAGCACTAAAAGCCAGATTTCGCAACTCGTTGGCAACCTGTGCGCGAGACGCATTTTGTGGGCTGAGCGCGAAAAACACGTTGATTTCATCTGTAGAGGGGAAGAATAGGTGGTCGATTGGGAGCGCGATATAGGCGTAGCTCGTTCGCGGGTTTTGGTAGCGATCGCGAAAGCTTCCTGGTGGGCAGCGGGGGATTCGCAGGAGGTGGTACTGTTCGAGGCCGATTACGCGGGATTCCTGCGTAGTGTGTAGAATAGCAGGAACGCTATTCAGTCTGCGGCGGTCGCCGAAGGAGATGGAGACGGTACGGGAAGTGATGGTGTGGCCCCAGATTTGGAGACGTAATTCGGTCGGGAGGTCGGGGAAGAGTGTGAAGGCTGTTAGGGGTGGAGTGGGAATCTGATGGTGTGTTAGTTTTGATGTGTTAATCTTTATCTTGATGCGTGAGGTGGCTTACTTGTGTGGTAGTGTCTGTGTCCGAAAAGCCGGTTGCTTGTTGAACTGAGAGTGCTGCCGATTCTGGAGTCATGATGGGAGTCTACGTGTTGCAAGTCAGCTGGAAGGATCAAGAGATGGAGGTAAACAGTTTGCGGATTCGAAAGAAAAGGTGCTTGCAAAGAACGTACATCCATTTCTGATATTGCAGATTATCAGTATTGATGGGTTGTCTCTGTAATGGGTAGAGGGAAACTGTTCAACGATTGCAAGGTTGAGTTTGAGGGAGAATGAAGTGCAATATTCTCAGTGTTTATGAGTTGTCGCGGTAATGGGTAGCGGGAAACTGCTCAACGATTGCAAAGTTGGGTATGAAGGAGAATGAAGTGCAATATGTTCAGTGTTGATGAGTTGTCGCGGTAAAGGTAGGTAGAAGGAAGTTCTCCGATTGATTGCAAAGTTGACAATGAAGGCCGGCCCAAGCGGAGGCTTAAATAGTCCTTCAAGCCCTAAGCACGGACCATACGCTAGTTCGTAACACTAGTCCATAATAGTTGTCGATTGAGCCTCAAAGCCATTCATTCACCTTGATCCCGTCACGGGAGAATGAAGGCCTGCCTGGCGAAGGCTTACTGTAAATAGAGGCTCCAACACACAGACCAAGCGCTAGCAACGCCACAAACAAACAACTAACATCCATTCACTCCATTCCCGCCATGAGTCTCTTTTTTCGTGGATATTATCGATGCAGACCGTTTGGTTAACATTGGTATCTATACCTCGTCACTTTATGTAGAAGAGGAAGAAGGATGAATAGAGGAAAAGACAACGCGCCAAGAGAGCTCTAGCACATCCACGTTTTCAGACCAGGAAACACGATGTGCTATTCCAAGCTTAAGGGGCCGTAGTAACTGTTCAAATACACATACCCAGCCCTGGTTTGCTCTAAAAGAGTCATAAACCAGCTGAAAGGAAAGGAAACATGCAAGAGAGGCAGGTGTTCATACAACCTATAACAGAGGAGTAGAGAGAGAAGCATACCAGCTTCCTCAGCGCGTCTTCACTGACACTTGAAACCGCTAGCAAGAAACCCCTTACCCATCACTGGAGTTCAGGCAAGTCACATAACATTCCTTATTTTCGATGAAAAACATTAAAATTCCCCGACTACTACATAGAGCTAAGATGCTATCGACTCCTGAAGACCCAAACTGGTACCATACGTCGTTCTAAACGAAACAAACTTGGTGAGAAAACGCCGCGCTATGATTTGATCCCTACTGCGCCTTTGTATATGTACTCAAACAACCTGCTAACCCTATCATACATCCGGCAAAAAACACAAACTTTTATTTGGGGCATGTGCGGATATAGAATGGTCTATACATGCATAGCGACTCTCTCTCTCAAACTCGGGCGACCTTCTCTAGTTTCTTGTTTTGCGAGAGTGGCTTTTGTCACGATGACCTTTGCTCTCAGCGCGCTTCGGATATCGGCTTCGCTGCGGTCTTTCCACTCTCCGTAGCCGTTGTTGCTGAGAGGCCAGAGAATTTGGTTGTCGTGGGAATCGACCATGAAATCGCCAAAGTTGGGTGCGCGGACGCTCATCAGGATATCTAATTCTCGGCTCAAATCTTGGCAGTAGGTATCGAGAGGAAGATCGTTGACGTCGTTGCCAAAGGGGTTTTCGAGCTCGTTGCCGATGGCTGCGAGACCCATGATGATGTATGCGGCGGCGATGGTTCCGGGGATGGTGATCCAGTTTAGGGTTGGAAGGAGTTGGAAGGGGAGGATGTAGATGTAGAGGAGGACGATTTGGGAGATCAGGATGTTGTAACCGATTGGCAATGGGGTGCTGAGAACACGTTCGGCGTTGGCTTGGGCGTCGGTCATGGTAGCAAGACAGGTGACTATTTGAAAGTTAGATATGTTAGCTGTATGATAGGAAAAAGCTTACGCATTTGACCAGCAACGACAGGCGAATTCATTGTCTTGTTGTTTACAATCTCCTCAACGTAAGCGCCAAGATAAGTCATAACCTCCAATGGCAAGTTTCCTAATGGGCGGTCTGCACGCTTGATGGCCTTTCGAGGATTGCTGGTGGCCATGTCGACACCCAAGTATTCGCCGATTTTCTTCCACATGGTCTTTTTAGGCTCCTCCAGATGCTCCTCCTTGTGAGCAGCCTTGGCGAAAGTATCCAAGTGTCCAACTAAGCTCTGAATATCGGGATAATGGGCAAATGGCTCAAACCTAAGCTTGTGCTTCAGGGAAACGGTAAAGGCGAGAATTAAATTCATGGCAGTGATCTTGGAAAGAAGATCGTGCTTGCCCAGCTCGCCATCTCTTTCCAAGGTATGAACCCAGAAATAGCGAGCCAAATTGCGGGATTGAACACTAATGGTAGTCCATGATTTGCGGCCGTCGGAGTAACGTTCGTATGCGGAGCTGCTTCGGAAGGAAAGGGCCAAACCGACGACGAAACCGAGGACGGTGAGCAGAGTGCTTTGAATGGCAACTGTGTAGTCAATTAGCATTTGAATTACGGCGAATTTAGAAGAGCTTACGGTTGACGACAAAGTTGTGTAGACAGGTGATGAGCGTAGCCCATCCTCCGGCAAAGAACAAGGGCAAGATCATGCGCGGCAGCACACTACCGTGCATTCGCATAAAATAGGGAAGCTTCGAATGTCTGTCTAGATCCATTGGTCCCACCTGTCACTTTGTTAAAACCCTATCTCCACCATTCTCGCGCGAGAAGCACCTACAAAGTATTCGGTAAGGTCATGATCCACGCTCTGTCTGTTGCTGCCCATTGGAGTGGTGGTTCCGCCAAAGCTATAGGCGTTCTGCTCGAATTGTGACTTGCTCAGGGTCGACTTTCTCGAAGGAAAGGGGATTTTGGGTTCGGGGGATCCATTCTGATTGGAACCGGCCACTTGTTGGAGGGGCTCTGATCCTTCTTCGGCCATGTTGGGTGGTGATTAAAGGTGTAGCGGGAAGGGTGTAGGTAAATATTGGCGTAGTGCCAGATGAGCGAAAGACGGCGCGGAAGAAAGGCCGATTGACGTTTTACAAGAAGAAATGAAAGAAGCAAAAGGGGAGAAACACACTGAATGAGGGTGGGGGGAAAGGAATGGTTTTAAAGAGTGAGGTGTGGTGTGGTCTGCGGAGAAAGTCCTCGACGATTTTGCTCGCCTCGCCGAAAAATGAGAAACACCTCTGCAAGCCGGCGTCCGGGAAGCGAATCCCAAGAGCTCTGTTTCAGGGGTGCAGGTAGTTTGCTTTCACCCCCGGCAGCTTGGCTGTAATTGGCCTGCAGTCATGGCAGGGGAAAAAGCGAGGGGCGAAGGGTGAGTGGTGGGTGGGGCAGGAGGGACTTTGTGCAAGTTTGAATTGGTTGTTGGGGATGCTGCCATGGATGCTGCCGTGGGTGCGGCCGTGTTCCTGAGGGAAGACTGAATTGGGACGGATTGAGCCATCCGCGGCACACCGTTTCTGGGCATCATCCCTCCTCAGCCTCGCTGTCGACGCCGCATGAAGCCACTACTCCTCATTGGCGGCCGCGATGTTTTGTTCTTGTCACCAGGAACGAGGTGCAGCGGTTGATAGGGCCGTCTCTATCTTCGTCACACTTCTGCATCGTGCGTGTGCAGCGCGGTACAGCACAACTTCTAGCGTGGACGGCGCAGAACCGCACCAGAAGGGCGAAGGGCGAAAGACGGGGTTATGGTGGGGTCGGGACGATCCATATACGATCCATAAAGTAGATTGAAGTAATAATAGCTACAAGGTGCGTCTAGACCGCTACAATTCCGCCATAATGAATCTTGGTTGGGGCCACGCCAATTGTTGCGTTGCGCATGCGAAAAACTGGACGCTGATGGATGCTGTGAGAAAAGACTCGCTGCTGCGGTGAGATGTATGGAGAACTCACCCCAGATCATTGGCTCATTGGCTCATTCGCTGGGGGCCGCTGCGAGGGAAAAGGAGTCGAACACGTTGTTGTCGCTCTTCTCCGCGCCTCTGCACATCTGCTCTGCAACTGTACTGTACAGGATGGCCCAGTGCGGAAGGCGAAGTGAAGAGAAGTCCGAATATGAAGTTGATCTACGGAAGGGTGAGGTGAAGAATGGTCGACGTTCTGGTGTCGCAGGATGAAACAGCCCCTTCAGCCTGAATAGGGTTTCGCCTCTTTTGGACGACCTGCCAGAGAACAGCAAACTTTAGGGTGTCACGACATCAGACGAGATGCAACATCCAACATCCAACATCCTCGGAGTCTTCGCACCAAAACTCCTGGCCAGCCAAGAGAAGAAGCAAAACTCCATGGTTGATGCTCACCATTTGCAATTGCAGTCGCGGTACGGAAAGGAAGCGATCATAGTCGGCAAAGCCTACACCCATCGGTCTGCCCCATTTCCCCATGCCGAGGACAAGGACATATCGTTTGTTATTGATACAAGATCTCTTATGCCGGCTACAGCATGGGGAAGCTCATTCTGAGCCTTCGCCGACGAACCGAGTATATCTTCATTGTCCCAAGTACAGTCTTGTACCTCGGCTTGTCGCAGCGAACACGACCAAGATCCCTCATACCGGTAACCCATTTCGAGCGGAACGTTACCTGAGGATGAGGATCATACAGCGTACATGGTGGGCTCCTGAGTTGATACTTGAGCTCTTATGCAGGTGGTCGATCGAGTCTGAGGGCGCGAACCAAAGGGAACTTGTACAGAAGGAAGCCGAAGACAGCATCTCCATGTCGGTTGCGCTTCTTGATGTTGATGCTCCGTCTTGACTTGTCAGTCTCTTCCTGACATGAGACTAATAACCTCGAAGAGGTATGCTTGCTCGCCATGCATCGCTCAGGGGAATTGCCCTGCTTGCGGATAAATGTTCCGACGATCGTTGGAAACATCGCTGGTGGTGGTGGTGGTAGTGTGCCTCGAGATGTTTTGTTTGGTTGACGTCTATTTTAATTTCAATTCAGGGGAAAATATTCCGTCAGCCCTAGAGAGTGAACATGGGCTGAATCAGTTCTGACCTCATTTTTAAGGGGTTGAAGCCGCAACTCAGCTCGCATGCGAAAGGGACTCGCTTACATAAGAGGAGTTGTCGAGCTTTTTTCGGTATGTTTTGTCCCAAGAGCCTCGTTGTCTCAGGCATATTACAACTAAGAAGTCCAAAAATACGTAACTCGCATTCGCACACCTCGAGCGCAGCGAACTACTTAAATACTGATTTGGGGGGGTTTGGCCTAACTCAATGCGGAGAGGAATGGTTAATAGCGACACGTGATATATGACGACACGTGATTATAGAGAAAACAGTCACATGCAGCATCGGGACCCAGCATCAAGGCGCCGTGGGCTTTGCTCTCCCCAGATTTCGCGTAGATACAAGGCCGAGGTACGTAGTACAGTTGGCTGAGATCAGACTCTACCACAAGACCAACTCACGACTCCCGATGCGCATCTATGAGTCGCCATGACCTCACGAACCTCCCTAGATCTATTGTCTTCCTTTCTTCCATCCTAGTTTCTTTAGCACATGACTAACATCCGACCGTTCTCCGAATAGACGGCGCCAAGGTTGGTTCCCGGTGGAGCTTTTCTTACCTTCACATGCTAAACCCACGACCTATGTGTTTCTTTGATGCCAACACTGTCACCAAAATCTATCAACACCAGATGTTAAGATGATCGGTATGCAATCAGCTCCGACTTGTGCTACAACTGCTAATTGTTGGTAGATCATGTTTTGGGCCGGCCTTCAGTTCAATTCAGGAAGATCCAGGTGTTAGCTGTCGTTTCTTTTTGGTCATTCTATCTCTTCAGGTAACCCCACCATAATCTACATGCCAGCATAAGAAAACAATACTAACCTTTCAAAAGAGGTCATAAACATGGCCCACCGACTCTGCGGAACCTGTCACGAAGGCTGTCGAAATTCATAACACCATGGCAGACTGTCGTCATTACCCTCCTCTATCTTTACATTGCCCGAAACCTTGGCAAACTCATTGGTCTTGAATCTCCAGAGCCTCTTGCAAACCTCTATACTCGATCCTATTTCCGGGCAACATGGGTAACAACTGCGTTGGATGCGGGGTTCTGGAGTGCTATGCGGATCAAGAAGAGATGGTTAAGAGACTTGGCCAGTATGGTCTTTACAGGATATTACCTCATTGCGGCAGAACAGGCGGATGAGAAAGTGAGAAAGGTCCGGGCAATGTTGACAGTTGAGCATCTACGAGTAAGCTGGAACAAGGGAACAACACCATATTTGAAAGCACTGCAAGGCGTAATGCGCCCGAGATACATGAAATACCCCCCTCGGCAAATTCGAATCCCCCGCCCCGCCAACAGCGATTACCAGGAACCGGTTCATGGTTGGTTATACTTTGACGGTCCACTTTCCGCCCTTAAGAATTTTGACAAAATCGTACTCGATATTCCAGGTGGAGGTTTCGTCGCAATGGATCCGAGAACCAGTGACGATAAGTTGTTTGCCTGGGCCGGAAAGACAGGGTTGCCAATTTTGAGTCTGGATTATAAAAAGGCCCCAGAGTTTCCGTATCCGTATGCCCTTAACGAATGTTTCGACGTCTATTGCACCCTTGTTGCAAGCAAGGGTAGATGTGTCGGGTTGTCTGGAAATGTGGTGCCCAAAATCGTCCTCAGTGGTGATAGTGCAGGTGGGAATCTTGCAACAAGCACCATGCTGATGATTATCGAATCGGGCTCTACCTCGAGTCGCCATCTGCAAGGCCAGAAATCTCTCCCTATCCCAGAAGGGCTGGTTCTCATATATCCTGGATTGGATATGAACATTGGAAATTGGATGTCCGACGAGCAAATGACCTTGATTAGAGAAAAAAAAAGTCGCAAGACCAATCATAATATCATTAGGCGGAAGAGTATGCAGTACACAATGGCTGCCGGGACACCTCACCAGTCAGAGGATGAAGAGGCAGTTCATTCCAAAATTACAACTACACCAAGCGCTGAGTCGATTAAGCCCCGCCCTACTTCCATCTCATTACCGTCTCCTCAATATTCCACAGCTGCGCCTGCTGTACTATCTCCAACAGTTACCAGAACACCAGGCCGAGAAGCAGCACAGTCTCATCACCCTGAGCCTCTCAAGACACGTCTCGCAATGTCAAGCATGATCTCATACTTTGGTGATCGGATTCTAACACCCGAGATGATGCGAGCGATGATCATTTTGTACATCGGACCTCACAACAGACCAGATTTTTCCACAGAGTACCTTCTTTCGCCTATTCTTGCCCCCGATAACTTGCTGGAAGAATTTCCTAAAACATACTTTCTCACCGGAGAGCGTGATCCACTTGTAGATGACACTGTTATCTTTGCTGGTCGTCTTCGTCGAGCAAAGGCAGCAAAGCACGCAAGAGATCAAGCTTCAAATGCCCGATTTCGAAAGGAGTTTGACGAAAGCGATGTCGTTGAGGTTTACCTCATTCCAGGAATCTCTCATGGTTTCCTTCAGTTTGTCAGCTGCTTTCCAGAGGGCTGGAAATACATTTTCCGCTGCGCTCGCTGGATCGAACATATTTTTGCTCAGGCTGAGGAAACGGCCTTGCATGCGGGCTCTGCCACGCCGTCTGTGCACCAGCGTAACCATCATCGACATCGCACGGAGAGTTCCGGCGATGAAGATATGGGGCTGGAGATGAGCATGACTTCCAAGTCGAAAGGCAAGGAAAGGGAGCGGGAGGATGAGCGGAGGAAGAAGGAGAACTTGTTGCGAGATCAACTTAGGGAGACTGGCGAGAAGCGGAAGGTGGGCAAGGGTAGGGGGTCGATGGGGGAGAGGAAGAAGAGTATGGTTAGCTTGGCGAGTAGTGATGATTTACTGGGGCGCAGGATGTTGGGTCTCGCTGGACCTTTGACTGGGAGAGGTGAAATTGTTGAAGATTAAGCGGGGCAGGTTGGTTTTGTGTTTAGGCGAGCAGACATAGACATTTTTGCATATCGTAAGTTACTTCTTCGCGGCTCCATCGAATTTTCCCCACGCTTGTGGTCTTGTCAAGTGCTGCACGTAGCCGTGAGTACATCCGTGTGTTTCCTTGCCATTCGAGTCCATGCAGCTACCCTTGCTACGGCACTCGACAACGCTGGTCATATTTACTGCTTCGTCGCGCTTTTTGCAAACGGATTCGAGCGAGTTGTTTGGAGTTAGATGGAAATGAGGCCTTTTTTGGGACTGCAAGGACGGGATAGGATGGGATGCAAGATTCCTTTGCATGTGATTAGGCAGGTGAGCTTATTAGGGAGTTGGCTAGGTTGATGAGTGGGAGTTGTTGGTGCGAATGCCTGGCGTGTTGATGGGGTGTGAGATTGAGGGGATGAGGGGAGGAGGGGGGGAGGGGGATGGTATGCAAGATTCCTAGAGGAGGGGGTTGATGAGTCGAAGTGGTGGTTGTTAGTGGATTTTTCGTGGGAGAGGGGAAGTTGGATGAGGCGTTTGTTGGGGCTTTGGAAATTCGAGGATGGGAGATTGGTGAGATGCGAGATTTCTTTGAGGTTGGAGAGGTTGGAGGAGGGAGGGGGGAGGAGGGAGGGGGGATGGGAAATTGACAATAAAGCGTTTGTTGGGTTTTGAGATTTCAAGTGGGTGTATTGATGGGATGGAATGGATGTGGGATTCCTTGATGGAGGTATGTGGCTTTGATGTCTGGGTTGAGGTAGGAAGTGACAGTGGGAAGTGAGAGGAAGGGTGATGGATGGAAGGGGATTCAAGCATGAGGGTAGAATGTTGAGATGCGAGGGAATTGGATGGGGAGGGGGGATTGACAACAAAGCGTTTGTTGGGTGTTGAGATTTCAAGTCTGGAGTGCATCGACGGGATGGAACGGATGCGGGATTCCTTTACGGGTATGTTTCTGTTGATGAGTTAGGTAGGAGAAATTACAGAGGGACAGAGGGAAGGAAGGGTGTGGGGGCTGTTGAAAGAGATCGAAAGGCTGGAGTGATATATGCAAGTTCCCTTTGAGGGGGTAGGGTGAGTGCGTGTCGAGATGACTTGGACATACGAAGTGGATGGACGGACGGAAGGCAAGCTGCTTCTGCGACGAGGGAGTGACTCGATTCTCGATTTGGGGAGAGGGATTTGAGCGTTCAAGGCCGAGTGCTGAGGAGGAGATGGAGAGGGGAAATGATAAGAGGTGCTGGATATAAGAGAAGGCCCTCGGTCCTTTTTTCTTAAGCAGAAAACTGCGAGACTGAAATTCTATCCAGATCCAGGTGTAAAAGTTCCATTCAATCCAGTCCTCTAACACACAACCGACTAATCTCGAAGAAATCAATAACTCAACATGCCTCACATCACCCCAAACACCGGCTTCTTCCTCGCCGGCTTCCTTCTATGCATTATCCTCTTAGCCATATGCTGGACCACCAAATATGCCATCCTCACCATCCTTACCATCCTCATAGCATTTTCTATCCTCCTCCCTCATATTCATTGCAGCATATCAACACCATGCATTCGCATCACCGACGTCTCCATCGCCGACGCAATCCTCCGCGTCTCAACACTTTATTCGCGAGCGATCAAAAACCTACGTCTCATCTGCGTCTTCGGAATCGATAATGCTTTCACAACGACAGATTTATCATGGCATAAAAAGTTCGTTAGGGGTGTTACGAAACAGTTGAACACGGGTGACGATATTTGGAAGGGAACTCGCGACGAAGGCCGACGGCTTCTTTCTACTCGCATCGCCGACCTCAAACCCAACATCAGCCATCTCAACATCGAACTCCTAACCCAAAACCTCGTCCTCCGCCTAACACTCCACCATTTCTTCCCCGACACCCCCTCCCTCACCAATCTCTCAGACTCCGACGTAAATTACATCACGCAGACCATAAATGCTCTCTGGCTATCCTCCAAATCGCACGAACTCACGAAGCAGTGCCAAGAAGAAAAAGGGGCGCTCCTCGCTAAACTAAGCGAGATCTTCGGCATCGTGCCGCAACTTGATGGGGAGGGGGATAGGAGGAATCCGTTGAATGTGATTTTGCCGGCGTATGAGACGTTGTGGAGGGTGGTTTTGAGGTGTTGGGTTGAGGTTGGGTGGAGGGGGAGGGGTGGTGGTGGTAGTGGGAGGGGGAGGGGGAGGGGTATAGGGGGTGTTTTCAAGGCATTACTAGTGGAGCCGACCTTGGGGCAATTTAGTTTGAAGGTTGGAGGATGTTATGGGGGAGTTTTTGGTGATGGAGAAGGAGAAGTTGGAAAGGGTGGTATTTCGGTGAGGGATATCGTGAGAGAAGCACTTCGACTGTATCCGCCAACGAAACGAATCTACCGCTTCCAACCCCTCCATCAAACCCATCCTCATCCTCCTCCCCTTCCACAAACCATCGCAATCGACATCGAGTCAATCCACCGCACCCCCTCAATCTGGGGTCCCTCCGCTCTCCAATTTCGACCTGGCAGGTCCCAGTCAGAAGCCACCAAAGCGGCTTTCATGCCCTTCGGAAAGGGCCATTTTGTTTGTCCTGCTAGTAACGGCTTTGCGGAGATGATGGTGGGGGTTTGTGTTGGCGTGTTGCTGGAGGCTTTTGGGGAGGGGTGGAGCTTGGTTGATGGGAGAGGGAGAGAGGTGTTTGGAGGTGAGGGTGATGGGGATGGTGATGGAGATGATAGGAAGCCGCTGGAGAATGGGAGGGGTGGGATGGATGAGTGGTGGCTCGTTCGCCGTTCGACGCTGGCTCGAAATCTAGGTGTTCGCAAGTGAATGCTAGCATCTAGAATTCATCCTACTTCGACACGCGAAGGAAATTTATCGCGACGTCGAATGGCTACTACTTTGTTTTCTTGGTCCGGGACTATCGTTGGTGGACTGGGCGAATTCAACTATTCCTCCAATTGAGCGATTCATCTGTGTCAGATCCGATTACATTTCCAATTCTCCCTCCTGGAAATGTGATTGGAAAGGGAGAGGAAATAGGTCTTTGGGATGAATGGTAAGGTCCAGGAGGGAGAATTGGAAATGGAATCGGATCCGATACAGATGAATCTCTCAATTGGAGGAATAGTTGGTTTGCTGTTTGAGAGTTTGTTGGGATTCGTAGCTTAGTTATAAGTAAACCTTGCGTTTCTTAAATTCAACTGGAACTGGATACTTTGGTCCAGGACTTGCCGAGGTCCAGCGACGTCGCTTCTGATTGGCCGGAAAAATAACTACGTAACGTGATACCACCCACGTGCCACCCCAACGATTATTTGTGAGCCATAGCGAACCCGCGTAACCCCATCTCCTACAATGCGCCACCGATAGAATTTTTAATGAATATGTACACTTAGGCCACTTAATTGGATCTATCGTGAACAATTTGAATTAGCCAAATCGGACGATTATTCGTGGTTGTGCAGGCCTTGGAAGTTAAATTGGCGCATTAAACGACGTTGCGCAGAGGAAGCTCGAGCCACCTGCTAAACCTGCATATGCCGAGGTTAAGGAGCCGCATCCTCACGTGCTTCTCCCCCTCTTGCATTCAGGGCTACGTGTACTTTCTATTTCCTATTTATCACCTGCGCGCTATATTGACCCTACCGCCACCCAAATACCACCAAAAGATTCCCCTGGGGCGGGGGTGCGGGGGCTGGCCCCCGATGGGGGTCCTAGGGGTCTCCCCTAGAATAAAATAACTGAAACTAAAATCGGATTATTCTTTTATTCCACTAAAGCACCCCCTAGTGGCGAGGCATTCTCTGGGGGTAGGCAGAAAGGGGAAACCTTGCGTTCTACGACGTAGGAATAGAAACGCAAGGTTCCCCTTTCTGGCCCCCAGAAAATCCTCGTTCATATAGGTAGATATTGACCGAATAATGAAAATGTTTTTATCCAAATCTAGATCAAACTTCTATCCCCTGTCCCTACCGCAAAAACATTCGTAACCTATAAATATGGGTAATCGTCGGTTATATACCCGCCTATTAGCGCTCTCGCTAATAGTCGGGGAAAATAAGATCGTTTTATTAATAAATTCGTTTTCTCGCTTATTACTAATATCAGGAATAATATATTATAATATATTAAAAAAATTTGAAATTAAATTATTATAATATAATTTTAAAATATAAAATTACATTGAGCCTAAAAAAGTAATATTAAATAAATAAAATTACGTTAATTTTTAAAATTAGAATTAAAAAGTATTTTTTAAGAGTTTCGATATTTAAAATAGAATCTAATAATATATTAAGAAAATTTAAGCTTTTTAAAACTTTTATATAAGATTCTTTATTAATTATTATACGTTTAAAGGTTCTATTAATATTAATCTTTTAAATTAATTTTAATATTATAAAATTATTTTTAAATCTTTATAAATTCGAAAAGAGAATAATAAGATTTATAATTAAATTATTTTTAAATATAAATTATATTATATTTTATTTATTTTATAAAAAGTTTTATAACGGTTTATTATTTAAATATAATTAATAAGAACGTTTTTATATATTAAATCTCGATTCTTTTAAATAATGATCTTTTTTCTTTTAAACTTTTTATAATATATATAATATTGAATTCTGGGAGGATGATTCCTGTGACGCTTTCAGATCGGAATAACGGTTTTATTGACGAGATATAAAGTAAGGAAAGAAGAACTAAGTTACGCCGAAAGAAAGTGCATATATGAGGAGCGTCGTCACGTGCAGCTTGGCAGTGGAGTCACGTTTTAGGAACG
>QYAP01000746.1:2517-26896 GCA_003988905.1 Hymenotorrendiella dingleyae
TTGTTCTTAGAAGAGATGAAAGGGTGCGAAGGTCTTCCGGTTAAGTGCACGGGCCACGACTGGCCCGTGCGCAACCACCTAGTGCCTTTTCTACCGACAATTTATTTATTTTATCTTTATAAGTTTCCGAATTACTATTAAATTATATTAATAACAATTAAAATCTTCTTCATATAAAGTTATTATATAATTTAATATTTAAATTAAAAATAAATAATTATTTAATTAATAATACTAATAATAAATCTTATATAAAAGGTAATTTAATTTAATATTAATTCAGAGGTAATTAATAACTTTAATTAATCGGATATTAATATAATAAAATAATTAAAAGATATATTAGATTAATAAATTAAAATAATATTTAATTTATAATAAATATAATACTAATTCGAATTTAATTCGAAGAATAATATATTCGTAAATAAATTCCTTTTATTTTAAAGAAATTATATATATAATAGTTAAAAAAATAAAAAATATTTAATATTTAATCTTTATATTTAAAATAAACTCTTCTATTTATAAGATTAAAAATAATACTATTATTAATTAAAAGATATTTAAAAATTCATTAAATAAATTTAATTTCTTCGGAAATTAAATCCGAAATTAAAGCTTTTAAAATTTAATCAAAATATTATAATATTGGATTTATATTATTAATTATAAGGTTATTATTATTAATATTATAAAATTTAATATAATTATTAAAGAATTTAAATAGTATTTAACTAATATTATTATAAATCCTCTAATTTCTTAACTATTTTCTTATTCTTTTCTTTTATATAATTATTAGATTTTATTTTTAAATACTTTTTTATTTAAATAATTATACTAAATAACTCTTTAAATAATAATTTAATTTTTATAAATATTTTCTTTTTGTTGGGAATAGGTGGTCATGATCATAATGAGGGGACCAGAAAGAGGCGGAAAGAGTGTAGTATTGAGTGTGGCTAGCTAGAGTAGGCTTATATTCCCGATGCAGCCTTAGAGTGAATCCGCAACACTTTTCAATATTAATCTTTAATTTATTATCTATAAATCTTTATATAAATATTCTTATTATCTTCTTAATTATAAAACTATTCTTAAATAATATATTATTAATATTCTTATCTATTTTAATTTTTATTAAAATCTTTTTAATATATTAATAATAATTATATAAATCTTTACCTTATTTCTATATAAATAAATCTATTAACTCTTATAATAAAGATTTCTTAATTTATTTTCATAGAAATTTTTTAAAAAAAATTATCTTAAATTATATTAATTATATATTTATAATCGTAATACTATTAAATAATATAGAAATTTCTTTAATATCTTTTATTTAATTTCTAATATTACTTCGAATAAATACTATTAAAACTCTTTTAATCTTAATAATATCGATTATAATACTTTATATTTCTTATATTAATTTAAATTACTTATATTATTTTTTAATAATAATAATATTATCTCTTTTAAAGTTTTTATATATCTCTTTAAAATTCGAATATTATTTAATATTCTAATCTATTATTTTAATTAATAATATTAATATTAATTATATTTCAATAAATTTAAATTATAAAAATAAAATTTATTTCGAATATAAAATATTATTAATAATTTATAAAAGGAATATTATATTTAAAACGTTTAAAAATAATTATTAATATATAATAATATATCCTTCTATTTTTAAAATAAATTAAAGATTATATTAATTAATAAATATAATAGAAAAGAATAGAATTTATTCGTTTTATAAGTTCATTATTATAATTATATATAATTCGATTTATTCGATTTCTAAACTTAAAATACTATTTAATAATTCGGATTTTATATCCTTATTTTTTTTAAAAAAAACCTTCTATTTTAACGGTTTATTAAAATTAAATTATATTTTAATATAAATATATATATATAATCGATTTATTTCTATATTTATAAAAGTTTTTATAGAATCTTAAATATTAAAAATTCAAAATAAAGTTAAGAATTTATCCATTTATAACTTAAACTTAGAAATATTAATTTTTAACTTAATAATATATTTAAAAATAAGAATTTAAAATAAGAATTTTAGAACTAAATTTAAGATCATATTAATCATAAACTTTATACAATTATAATTCGAATTTTATCATTTAAATTAACTCTTTTATTTATCTTTTTATTATTTTTCTATCGCTTAAAATTATCGATATAAACAGACTTTTATACTCTAAAATACCTTCTATAATATTATTAAAATTTCTCTTCGTTTTTTCGATTTAAACTCACTCTCAAATACTCGGACACTTTCTCTCCCTACATAGATCACCAGAAAACACGAAATTCGTAATATCGCCAGCTCAATTAAAGTTATATTATATAATAGAAAGAATTAGCTAAGCAAACAGAATTATAACCGTCCCAATAATAACTAATAACCCCCTTCTGCCTCAGGCACGTTTACAACTGTCGGATTTTGAATACTGTACTTCGTTGTCTTGAGCTTGATTCGTTTGGGAGTTGATAGTCAACCAGGGTTTCTGATATTACGTATGATGTGGTGAGGATACTTGCGATTCTGTGTGCCAGCGAGGGCGCCGGTGAGGTTGCGCTCAAGTGTGGGTCTTCAACGGCGGTAGGGTGGTGAAGGGTGGTGATCGAACTACGCTCTACTTCTTAAGTGTTTCCGGTGGCGGCGGGGTTGTATAGTAGAGCGGGTTTTTTTTCTTCTCCTCCTATGAAATATCAATCAACATAATATTATCTCTACATCTTGATATTCACCCCTATCCTTAGCCTGTACCATCTCCCCATCCATCATACCATCAACATAAGCCTCTCCAATAACTTGGAACTGGCTTCCGATGGCGCGTAGAATGACTGGAAAGTCGCAACCATATAAAATGGCAACGACGTCCCCCCTTTTTACCATTTCGGGTGACATTCCCAGATATCCCGTCCGAGTCGTTATCAATTTACGTGCCCTCAAGGACAAAGTACATGATTCCATGGCCATGCGATCCTTTTGCGTCAACTCTGCACGGTCTTCAAGTTGTTCCGTTCTTTTTGATGCCCCTCCTGGGAAGAAATCGCGAAATTTGTGGCCAAAAATTGAAAATTCGGCGTTTGTTTGACGAAGGCGCTCAAAGGTCGACCAGTGTGGGCTTTGAATAAGAATATTTCCTGGGTCTAAAATAGTTGATGTGGTGGGATTGAGGCTGTCAGTCCATGGTATATTAAGCACTGTTGCGTCGCTTAATTCGCTGCCTAATTCTCTATATCCACTATATATTGACCAACCCCTTATCTCTTCGCCGTAGCGAAACATGTCAAGCTGCAATGTCCTGTTTAAAGCACTCACCAGGCCTTTTTGGTCTTGATATTTGTGCATACCAGCGATTAAGGGATCGTGTAGTAACGAATTGAAATCTGCACTCGCTCCTTGAGGCACACTTTTTGACAAAGAGGCACTAGTGCTTTGGATTGTATCGACAATAATACCCTCGCAACTCAAGTATCTAGAATCAGCCATAATAGAGCAGCTCACGTCCAAAAGTTTCCCTTTCGTATTACTGGCGTTTCGTCTTCTGAGCCATTGCACATGAATCCTAGGGAAATCGGTCGTCCAGTTGGGTATCCACGACGGCGAATGACTTTCGGGGTTGTAACAACACCAGCATAGGAGAGCTTCAGGTCTCCTGTAAATTCTCAACATCGCTCTCGAGAATTCAGCATACACCTCTCCTTGAGCAAGGGCATAATCTGGTGAAATGATGGAGGACAAGGAACGCGGGAGCAGACCAAGTAAACCATATATCTTGTCTCTGGAGTCAGTCACTGCTGCTTTTCGTCCGAGATGAAGAATGGCATCGACGTTCTGCCGTGAGTATTCTTTATCAGAAATCTCGACCAAAGCCAAAACCCTGTCTACTATTTCCCAAATACTCCACTGGTCTGAAGATGAAATGATATCCGCCAAAATGTTATCGATACTTGTCGGGAATCGTTTGTAGAGCTCGCATGCCTTTCTGATCATAGCGCGACTGAACTGTCTTTCACCACACATAAATAATGTCATATTGTGATTCAAGGCCAGCTCTTGAATAATCCACAGTCGATTCCAGTAATCCCGGGAAATAAGTGAGAAGAATTCCCGCCAGGGTAGTCTCGAAAAGCCCCTTGACGAATGAAATTCATTCCATATCTTCAAGTATTTTGATCGCGAAATGTTCCCTGGAAGCTCGCTTCTATTGAATAATCCAAGTCGTACAATGAAGTCTATCGCTGTGTCGCTCTCATCTGTTGAGCCACCGAGCCATACAATCACTGAAAAGGCAGCCTTGTATATATTTTGCATGAGGCTGACCTGGTGGTTCTTTTCTTGGACGTCATCTTGATTGATACAAAGCGCGTCGATCCAGAACTTCATGCCGAGCTTGGTTTCCGGCTTCGTTCTTAGCCGCTGTAATAAGGCCTCCAAGTTCGTTGGAACTGCAAATACAGCTCCATTGAGAACGATCGAGTGGTTCCGTACTTCTGAATCCCAGCAGTATGATAGAGCTTCAAATTCTCCCCAATTAAATCGACGATCAACATCGAAGTTTTGTGGTGCCTGCGGAGGGTCATCTGCATTTCTTGGTTGTAACGTTTTGGTTTCCCCTGGCATCAAGGGGCATCGTGCGAGGTCCACTCCAATATCATCCAGGATGCCTTCCACATTCAAAATATGCTGGTTACCGGTATCATCCATATTTTGCATTGTCTGTCGCCATTTAGGTATTCCGATTCGATTTGCATTCAACACTCGATCGCGAATTGAATCTCCGACTCTTCGCCACGGCCGCAACCAGCTCTTCATTACAGAAGAATCAAAAGGTGACGCCTTGCTTTTCGAAACAAATGAAGAGAATTCCGGTGTGAAGTCGAGAAGAGATACATGCTCAAGTTGGCAGTGAACAAGGTCAGACGAAACATCTTTTGGTGGGCAGACAATGCTGAGAACACGTATTTCCTGCTTTGGCTTGTCCAATGGTTTATACGGTGACATTTTGATGAGTTCCAATGGTGGAGCATACGAGGTTGGGATTATCAAGAAGTTGGATCGAGTTGTTGAGAAAAGATAAGATTACAAGCAGTGCAGCCATACTCGTAGGGTGGGGTAAGATTACTCTCTTTCAGAACTCAGCCCCACTCAGCAAATGGTCCAACCAATAGTAGCGAGTTGAGCGCACTAGCATTTCGAGAGATACCGTATTAATTGGGTTATGCGCCCATCATCTACCATTCTAAATCCTGTTGTATTAGAACGATAAGAGAAAACAAAGATGAGAATAAGAGAGATAATAGATAGAAATAAATAATAATAATAATTGCGAATAAATGTAAGATAAGGCTTTATTCGTTCGAATAATGAGGCATTAATGAGGTGCATAGTATAGAAATGAATAACGGTAGCTTTTAATAAAACTACGTTCGATTTATGATATATTCCGGTACTCATTTTAGAATTATAAGATCTACGTGAAACGTCCAGAATATTATTAATATTCATTATCGTTTCTATAGCTATTCACAACTAAATAAAAATAAGTAGGTTTGGACCTACTTATTTTCGAATTCTATGATGTTTCCACGACTCAAAACCGACTCAGAACGATAATGAGCTCAATTCTCGAACGAACAGAGCCTAAATAATAGAATAAATCATAGAATAATATATTATAAGCCCTCTAATATTAATTGGCCTCTCCTGTATTTAGTCTTCATAAAGACCCCTACTACATCACTTCGTCTCACTCAATCTTTTATCGAGCATAGCCTCCAATGGTGCGATTAATGGCAAAACCTCGCGAATATTCCCGTTTTCCAGCGTGCTTTTTCCAGCCGTCATGATCAATCTCTCAGGCCCCTGGACACTCAAATACGGACGGACCCTAGCTTTGTGGGCAAATCTGAATAGTCTCATCTTCTTTACGAGCTCCTGCATCCGTATCTCAATTTTCTCATCTCCGTCCTTTTGCCGAAAATTCGAGACCCGGACGGATTCTACGAATCGTCGTTGGCTGGCTGGTATATTCCGAAGTTGACTTTCGGCGTCCAGGTAGTGCTCGAGTCCGAGAAATGAATCGAGAACTTGGAAAAATAGCAGCTGGTTTCCAGAAAGTCCATCATATTCTGTGTATTCTCCAGTATGTGGATCGATGGTACCGGCAGCCCAGCCCTGGAACCCTTGTGTGTGTAACCAGCCGCTCTTTGGAATTTTGGGCTCAACCATAAATTCGTAGTAAATCTTGATCGCTGGTCGAAGCAAGGAATTTATCTCATCAAGTGATTCCAATACGCCGGATAAATCCCCTGTAGAATGCTGATCTATGGATTTTACGACGAGGTGATAGATCGGTAGAGCCTGAGTCTCCATGGCGTGGAAAATATACTCAAAATTGTATTCAGCGGACATTATAGCCTCGGAAACTCCAATATTGATGGGATAGGCTTGTTGATGGTTTTCGTTGAAATTGCAGAGCATGTTACTTGTTAGATTTCCTGCGGGGGATGTAACTTCAAATCGCTTCTTGAGGTGTGTCCAAGGAACCTCTAGCTCTGGGGGAATGTCTATGACCTGCTCTTCTTGGGCGAGTTTGACTATTGGAATTGTTCCCCAGCTGTGCGTGCTGTGTTAGTAAAGAATGAGGCTTTGCGAGTGAAATACTCACCGAAAAGCATGCCTTAGCATCGCAATGCAGCAGAAAAGTCCATTCCAAGCTTCCATTGACAACAGGTCTGTGTCACCCTTTCCAGCCTCTATCAGAAGTTCTCCAACCGCTCTCATGTCAATTCTTTCTTGCAAGAGTGTCCTCATATTGGCTCTGAAATCCAAGCACTTTTGAAAATTGGCGTCATGATCGTCCTGGAGGTCTTTGTTTGAAAGCGAAGGTGCTAGTTCATGGTAAATGAAGTGATAGGGTCGAAGTATTTCAGGCCATGAGTCGCCATAACAAACTCGAGGAGGCCACCCCCCTGCTCCATCCATCTCGATAAGCTGTTGAAGGCAAACTGTGGCTGAGCGCGTACTGTCCCGGAACTTTTGGGTCCTGGCATGCACAACGATACCAACAGTAGGTTTCGGTTTTTTGGCCAAAGCCCTTTTCGAATAAGTGAGGATCATATAGAATATGGCTGACAGGAACAGGGGGGAAAAGACGAGTCCCTGTGCTTGGGCGAAAATATGTTGCATGTTGAGGATTCTTAGAGAAATATATATTAAGAATAGATCATAGAAGGAGAGAAAATTTGTTGTTTTAAAGGGAAACTCTCCGCGCTGATATAGTAAGCTGCCGAGTACAGTCGGTATGTGAAAGAATTATTCAATTACTCGAGTAACTCATGAATAACTCAATGAATAACTCCTCGAATAAGAGTAAAGTCTCCGCGCTGATATAGTAAGCTGCCGAGTACAGTCGGTATGTGAAAGAATTATTCAACTGCTCGAGTAACTCATGAATAAGGCTCTGTTTACGTAGAGAAAGTCCTCGGCGTAGTGGATATGGGGTAGCCCACGAATTCCCTTTTTAAGGAGGCTCCGGAGGCGCTTGGACGCCGTCCACATAATAACTCCACCCTAGGTAAACAGAATAGCTACAAGTGGACCTTTTTGAGGCTATCCCTACCTCTTAGCAAATGATTGATCCACAGTCACAATTCCCACTTTCCTCCTCCCACCAAAAAAGGCGCAAGAAGTCAAAAGTGCTCCCGACCACTTTTTGCTTCACTTTTTGGTGTCGCCGTCGCGATTCCTCCCTTTAATGCCTCAAAATAAAAATTAAAAAAATATTTAAAAAAATAAAAAAACTTAAATATCGAATAAATATACTCTTCTGATTATGCATTTAAATTTTTATTAAAATATATTAATATAAAAATTGGAAAAGAATTTGTAGGTAAACAGAACTGAAAAGAGTATATCCTCATCTTTGAAGCTTGGACCTGGCTAAAAGTGGCTCTTTTTGCTCGCTTCTTAGTCTTCCAGGGCACGTTTATTTTAGTACAATAAGTGGGCAATAAGTGGATGCTTTCAGCACCCTACAGTCATAGCTTTAATGGGCCTACGACTTGGACTTTCTCTACGTAAACAGTGCCTAACTCATCCATGGATTTGTTGCGGTAGAACTCACGTGACCTGGATCTCGTAAACTCAACCCAGTTGGATCGTCGACGTCAGATCTCTTCCATCCAGGCTCAGTAGCTTGTACGATTTGTACGTACAAATCGTACGTGTACACGGTTATTCGGCTTTTAGGTGGTTAATATCTCTTCCGGAAGAGCTTTAGACTCTTCCTCTTTCTGTATATATATCGATTTCAAGTCTACTCTAAATAATCACTTCAATATATCTTCTCACCAAGAATATCGTTACAGAATAAGAGTACCTAACAGGATTCATCGTTATTCATGAATAATTATTCAACTTGTTGGTAATACAGGTATTGCACTAGTGCTGTAAAGTAGGGATTCTGTTGAATGGTGACAATATTGATGTGCTAGCTAAAGGGCGTCGAAGGAGAACAGAGAATATGTGGTGTGAGTGGAAGACCCACTCGTCACGTTTACGAACGTGACCATTCCAAACACAACTTATTCATGCATAAATTATCGGTATATTACTCGATTGCCCTCTATAAGAAAATAAATTATTTGATTGCCCTCATTGCCCTGTTATAGAGTTGAGGGTTAAAGGGCAATCGAGTAAGAAGTCATGGAGCTTGACTCGGAGGGGGGCCAGGTCGGCGTTCTAGAGTTGGGATGGGATGCATTGATCTAGAGTGGGGTCCGAGGCCGACTATATACTAGGTGCAAAGCCTGGTCGTTCCTTCCTAACCCAACAGCGTTTATATGCCCGATATTGTATTAGTGATGCGCTACCTGCTGTTAGACCTGCATAATGTTGTTGCCACCTGAACCTTAAACTGACTTTGCACTTAGGAATTATTCCTGCATGCGCCTAACAATTGATTATTGGCCAGCATAGAGTAGTATTCGCGCGAATCGATCGAATCTGCAGCTTATATTTAAGTAGGGTTATTATTGGTAGCGCATGACCACTTCGGAGTCGCGCCGCACAAATTGATATCTCTCGGTCTATGACTCTGTACGTATACACCCAGTAGGCATTACCTACCTAGGTAGGTAGTTGGAACGTGCCACAGTCCATAATATAAACGCGAATTTATTGGCCTTGCTTCTAACAATCTATTTTCGCTCACATATCGGACCAGTTTCGCACGAACAGAGTGGAGTGTGGTTCGCCAAAAGGGGGGCTGCCATAGCTTCGGATCCACCAATGCCACCCTGGTCTTTTGGGATGTAAGCAGATCGAGAGATACGAGTATATGGAACGTCGGCGACAATTGTACCGCGCGAGTCGAACTATCGAAATGCAAGATCTCTTTGTCCCAAGTCCATCGGTAGATAATCGCTCAAGATCTCATAGCTTCTTAAAAACATTCTTGCTAAGCTTAAGCTTCACAATCAGAACAAGACCTGCAGAACACAGACTCATAGAGCCAGCGTAGAAAATTGCAGGCTGATAGGCTTTGAAAGAGCGATATTCTCCGCCATTGGCTGCAATGATGTATCCAGCGATTGGTGCACCCTTTCAAGGTCAGTTAAAAAAAATTGATAAAAGAAGCAATAGTCCTTTTGCATTTCAAGTTGAATGAATTTGCAAGTTGAACTCACCATCAGATATCCACCAGCCCATCCCGTAATAATCATTCCAATTGCAACACCCACCCTCCTACTGCCAAAGACACTTCCCACAACCGTCGGCATTGTAGAAAAAAAGCCTCCACTGGCAGCACCGTTCACCGCCACAAATATAATTAACGGCGGAAGCGAGTCAGAAATTGGCCAGATTGCAAGCGTGCTGATGGCAGATACCAGCAGAGACATGAAGAGAGTGTTGACCGGGCCAAGGATATCTGCAAGAAAGCCGCAAAAAATGCGACCGATTGCTGAGGAAAAGTTGTAGCCGGCGACTAGACCGGCGGCGGTAGAGGTGCCAAGGTTGATTGAGGAACAATAAAGCGGTAGAAAGAATGGGGCTACGGGGAGAGGAAAGAGTGCTATTGCCCCAGCTATGGGATATTAGTAATTGGTGCGGTATATTTGGAGGCTTCATGAAACTACTTGCCGAAAAATAGGATCGTAAATTTCGCATCTTTGAACAGACTCCTACGAATTACATCAGTGGGAGTATCCCGTAAAGAGGAAAGTGCCTCACCATTCTACCACTGTAGTTGTAGTAAGGGGTGCCCTTTCTTTAATCAACCATGCGGCAGGAAGTCCAGTAGCAAGTGTGACCAGACCAAGGACTCGGAACGTCCACTCTGGTCCAACTTTGATAATCATGCCATTCACTGCAAATGATATGCATGCGCCACCAAGCCCGCCACTTGCGAAAATGATGCCATTTGCAATGCCGCGCTTTTTGTTGAAGTATTGTGATGGAATCGTAACCATGACCTTGGACAAGAGTCAAAACTTAACTGATAAATATAGAAAAATTAGGGCTTGAGAGTCATACCATAAAGCACAGGCTGCCATTCAAGTTAGTACGACATAACAATTTCTCAGATACTGTAAAACATACCTGCACCCAAGCCCACAAACAACGCCCGTGTTGAAAAACAACCCCCCCACACTCTTGGTGGAAAATCCACTCAACACCTCCCCGAGACCTAAAAGCGTAATCCCAATCAAGCATGTATTGCGCGCACCAATTTTCCTAATAATTCTGGCATTCACAAGCGCCAAAAAAGAGATGCAAGCAGCAGTAAGAGAACCCATGAATGAGATGGTCGAAGCACTAGATAGCTTTCTCTCTACTAGAGCAGCTTGCATGATTCCCCAGGAATAGGTGGTACCGATGACCCAGAATGCCAGAGTACCGCAACTAAGCAGTATGAACCAGCCATAGCCGCCGTCGGGGACTTCAGCATCAGCGAGACGGGAGGCGACAATAACGGCATCGGGATTGGTGGGTTCGAAAGATGTTGAGGGGATGTGGTTGGATTCGAGAGTGCTGTGGTCAAGTTGCAGGGGTTCCAGAGCGATGGTTTGTGTTGAAGCCATAATGTTGGCAGCTTGAGGAGGTAGGTATATGGAATAGTTTGAAATGAAACACTCGGATTTTGACCGGATTGTTATCAACGGGATTTTCGGAGCCTATCAGACCGCCTTGGAGTGAAAGTGGGAGACATTTAAACTCATTGCGGAATTTGCGGCTGGCCGAACTGCTTTGTCAGCTGCACGCATGACCATCAACTCCATACCTTGCATCCGATGCCAGGGTGTAATTTACTTACGTCAAAGAATGATGCCTTTAGTTTGCGATTTGCTCCGAGTCTCCTGGATGGACTAGGTCCACAAGGTGGTGAAAAATCACTCCATATTTCAAGCCTTATTGTGCCAGATTATCAGAAAGAACTAAGGCTAGAATGGGAGAAGCGCATTCATAAATCATTAATTCTTCCATTTTAACCTTTATTCTCTGTTATAGGTCCGGCACAATGCCGTTCAAAATTGAGGTAGGGTGGGCTTGTCGTGGACATAGTTGAGTTCTTGCTTTGAGAACAAGCGAACTTGTGAGGTACAGTTGTATGCGCGACTCTTTTAATTCTTCAGAAATTTGGTCTGTGCACCACTTTCGTGTGCGACACATCTTGAGATATTAGAAACTGTTATATCTCAATCAAATAATTCTTTAAAAAATAAATGATTAGATCAAATTGAAGCCCTTACTTTTCTCTTTCGTTTTTTATATATGAATATTTTTATAATATTTATTCAACCTTTTAGAAATATAGGCTTTAAAATTGAAAATATTAAATTCGAAATCGATTTTCCTCATCAAAAAATCAAGATTTTAAAATCTTTATAATTATTTTTTTAACATTTTTTTTAATATTCAGATATTAAAACAAAATCATTCTATAATCAAAAATATTATAATTTATTTTTTATGGCTTTTTAAAAAATAATAAAAGATAAAATTTAAATTTAAATTATATTTAAAATATGCGGGATATTTTTATTTTATGATAAAATATTTAGAAATTCATTTCTAAGATAAGTCTTATATAAAAGATCTTAAGTTCAAAATATCTAAGTCTTAAAAAAATATCCCACATAGAAAATCGATAAAATAGATCGATTTTTATCGACTTTTACTACTTTTTAAGGGATTTTTAATCTAACCGAGGCCCAACTTATACAAGCGCTACAAACCCGATTTTCAGACTTTTCACTCTCACGCCACCATTGCTTATTTAATTATTTATTCCTTACATGAAAAGATAGATAGGATTATAACAATCATTTTAGGCTACTCGCACCCTGTTTTGGATTTGTGGTTATGGAATAATATACGATACCATATTTTGCAAAAAGTGTCGCGCGCATAAGTGTGTCGCGCATTAAATTTTTCTCGGATTAAAAGAGTCGCGCATACAACTGTAGGCAAATTTCATTCCGATCCATTAGTGTTGTCAAAGTCCCCCAGAACATTGAACTGGTTCTCCCAACCCAAACCCAATCGCCTCAAATCAACTTCTCCACCGTCAGCCTCACCAACCTCACTTCCATATCCACTATCTGGTCGCTTTTCCTTAAACATCTCAGCGAGTTTACCTGCGATTCTTTCAGCGCCTTGACGAGCTCCTGCAAAAAGAGATTGGAATTAGCAAACGTTGCAAATGATGCCAGGAAGGGTAGATCGCATCATAGGATCAAAAATTGGGTAGGAATGAAAAGGGGTGGTTATTACCTTCAAGGTTAGGAGAAGCAGGCCCAAGCTTCAAGGAGGCAAGACGGCCAGTGAAGAAGAAGGGTATCTCGTCATTCCACATCAGCTCGTCCGTGATGCATGGCAAGCCGCCCACGCTCTTGATAGGTGCTAAATCTACCAAGGGTTTAAGAGCGGGGATTTTAGCAAAGTCGATAGGAACACCAGTTGCATAAACAATGTGATCGACTTGAAGACCCGCAACCTTAGGATCCGTCTCCAAAGTCCACTTCTCCATTCCAGAGTCCCACTGGGCATCCTTGACTACAGTATTCTGATGAAGTTCGACCTTTCCGCTCTTGACTAAATCATCCAGAATTTTCTTGTACTCCGGCGTAATACTTCCTCCGTTCCTAGCCTCCTTGATCATCTCCCATCTTTCCTCGTCGGTGTCTGCAGACCAAAAGCTTGCAAGATGAAAGTTCTTGTACTTGCCAACCCACGCTAGATCCATATCAAAATGTTTGATTTTCATTGGACCACGCATGATGTGATAAACCTTGGAAATGCCTTTTGCAATTGCAGCGCTTGTAATTTGAGCACTAGTCAAGCCGCCGCCGACTACACAAATGCTGGTGGGTGTTCCTGACGCAACCTTACGGAATATCGACTCGGGAATAGCGGAGTTGGGCGAAGAAGTTGGCGAGAATGAGTGAGTGACGCCAAGAGGGTTTTGATCACAAAAGGTGCATTCATGAGGAACAGTTGGCGCCGCCGCAAATCCAGCAGCGAAAATGACGACTCGGGATCTCTTGACGCCAGTAGATGTTTGAATTGTGAAAATGTCAGAATCGATCAAAGAACCTGAGTCGTCCACTTCCTCGTATGAAATAGAAGTGACGTGAGACTTTTGGATAATGCCCGACAGGCCGTAATGCGCTGCAACGTCCTGGCAGTGTTCTTTGAAAAGCGGTTGACTTGGTCGGAAAAAGTCCTTTCTGTCTCGCTCATCTAGATAGGAAACTTCTTGAGGTGTTCCCCTGTCAATGGTCAGCAAAAGTCTCTGGTCAGTATGGTACAGAGCGAGCTGGGTTGTTATGGCATCCATTCTCTTGAATGTACTCGTATCCAAGCAACGCAGGAAAAGAAGATAGAGATTACTAACCCACGTTTGGTCTTTTGCTTTCTTTGATGCTTGCTCAAGCTCTTGCCAACCACACCTTTGATTTCCTTCAACTCATTCTCGCGACCCTCTCGGTGAGCAAACCCCAACAGTCCATCTCTATCTTTTGGATCTAGCTGAAAGAACATTGGGCTTCTCAAGTGGCTGATTTGTAAGCGTTCGAACCTTGAATTCCAAGCGCTCATCCACTCGTCGCCAGTTTCGTCGAGAACAGCAATATCGAGGCCGCGCGGAGGTTCAGGGCCATATAGAAGTCGATCAGGCGCAGTATTAGATCGACGACTGGTTCGGGTAGGCTTGGATACCAATTTTGAAGAGGTAGCTGCTTTCATCCAGTGGTAGCGTTGGTGCTCTGATTCTGTGAAAAGAGAACCAGGGGTACTCTCTCGAAGGCGGGCAGCAATGGCAAGACCACATGCTCCAGCGCCGACAATGATAACATCGTGAACACGATTGGCATCCTCCATTTTGATGGCTTTAAAGTTTTGAGAGGCGTGGAATGTAAAAATGAAAAGATGAGTTCTTTCAAGATCTTGTTGATAGATGAGACCCCGGTTGGTAGAACCCGGATGGCTACCAAGCCCCCCTACCCAACCGGGTTCTCCCCATTCAAACTGCACACTCAACACTTGACGATCTCAGAAATTCCTGAGGCTGCAGCTGTCATCTCTTGTTGCTTGAATTTGGTGATTGTATTGTACAGGTCTCGGTGGTGAAACATAAATGTAGAATACATACCCAACGTGGAAGGCTTATGGTTCGTCTACCCATCCCAAGGGTTGCCCCATTTTAACCTTTTGCCCCTTTTCTACCGCCCAATTCCACCCTCCTCTGACTTTTGTCTTCTCTCCCATCCAACCCTCATCGAGACTAGGCCGCTTGCCTTTTGGTGCTTCAAATACCAGTACAACAGTACTTCCAAGTTGGAAGCCACCCATTTCTTCACCTCTTCGCAGAGCATGTCCATGCAGAATCGGGCTCGCTGCTTCATAAGTGGCCTCGGCAAATCCGCCATAAGGTTCACCACGTTGTGATGCCTCTTCGGCCGCTCGGTCAGCAGCGGTATCAGTTGTCAATGAATTTGTCCGCAACTCTCGATCAAAATTAATCTTGATAGAGCCGACATTGGTAGCACCAACAGGTGTATAGGAAAAGAAACCCCAACGCCATCTTCCCAGAAGGACGACTCTTTCGTTCAGGGTAAAAAGTCCGGGCAGTGTTCGCTGGAGATATGGCGAAACACTGTATAGCTCACCAGCAAAATGTCTTCTCTTCTCTACAACCCATGCAGTAGGAGAGTGGAAACGGTGGTAATCACCGGGTGCAAGATACACCACGACATAGTAAAGAGCCGTATGCTCCGGACCACTAGACAGGGAATACCAGGGTCGCTCCCCCAATGCAAGGTCTGCACGCACTTCTGCTTCCGAGTCTGCTTTTGGCGTGGTGGATGCGTCATCAGTTTTTGTACCTGGTGCTTTTTTTGGCCCAGAAAAGAGATTGGGGAGGGTATACGAAATCCCATTTACCCTGGCAAATTCTTCGTCCTGTTGTATTATCTCCTGGTCTCCTTCAATATGAGAGGCTTGGCTCTGACGGGGAGTGTCTTTATTCGACGAGAATATATTTGCGGGACTCAAGGGATTTGGAGAAGTTTCAGGTGTGCTGGTCCCTAGCAGAGCATCAAGACTATAGGTCATGCCCTTGACCTGCTCCACCTCACCACCAACAATTGCGCCAAACTGAAGGACTCGACCGTCGGATGGCGATAGGAGGGCATTAGGGTTGGGGTCCAAAGGCCTTGCTCCGGGTTTTAGAGTTCGGTAGAAGAATGACGCAAGATTGGGATATACGTGGAGGTCTGGTTCAGATACTTCGGAAAGACTGTCGTATGGTTAGTTTGGAAATAATTGCGATGTGTAGGAGGCCATACTTGACGCCAAAAATGTACGAGTACAGCTTGAAGCCCGGTATTCGAAGATAATATGGGATTTCGAGCTCATTGAATCTACCCCAGACTCTCGATATAGCTTTCAGTGGCAATGTTGACATGATCTGGACCTGCCTAGTAACATGTTAACTCCTGGGCTGTGCAAAGATATCCCAAGCCACAAACCAAGGACCTGTGGGTCTTATTCTCTCTCGTCTTTTGGGTCTGCCACCTTCCACACTCTCGCTATCGATTTCCGCTTCTCTTTCCCTCTCCCGTTCATTCATTCGAAAGAATTGAACAACACCGAGGAAGCCAATTCCTAAACCAACTGGAATAGGATACCATTTGATTTTCGTCTCCCCCATCGCCTTTCGTAACCGCGTTCCAAAAGAACCATCATATTCTCCATGTTTTTGCCAGCGCTTCGAAGTTGAAGAAAAGCCTCGGGGTGCCTGGCATCGACCAATTTGTGCTGACGGCGACTGCGATTGGGGATGGAGGGCGTGGGGAACGCGGCGGAGGTTCTTGGTGGCCAATTTAACCCTGGCGCATCGAGTCATTAATGGGGACGACATTGTCGGTGGAATTGGAACTCGGGGGTAACTGCGAGCCCCGTCAAATCCATAGAGTAGACGAAATTGAAAGAAATTGAGAAAAAAGTCGAGATGGGATGAGACTGTATGCCGGTGACGACAGTGCTGCATTGGTTCGGTTCGTCGGATTCGGATACGGTAGATATTTTGGTTATCGGCGCCGAAGCGACAGGGGTCAAAGGGTCGGAGGGTCGGAGGACAAGACAAGGGCAACGTATCATTATCGAGTGGTGAAAGTGAAAGTCGTAACTTGTTCACAAATTCAAGCTGCAAACAACACCAGATGGAAGTGACAATTCAGTGCAATCCGTGCAAGACGTCTCTGCGATACCCGGGCTTCAAGCTTACTCCCCACGTTCCTGGGAAAGCCTTCGACTCATCTGCAAGCTTTAAATAGCTCGAATAACTCGAATTGATAGCTTTCCACCTGCTCAGTCAGCTCACCCATCCGAGCCATCGCACCTGGGAAACTCCCCAATATCATTCCGACCAAGATTCTTTCAACGACAATCCTACGACAGCCATGTCTGAACCGACGCAGATTGCGAGTAGAGGTGCCGCACCCACGAGAGATGATGAGCAGCCCGAACCTCTCTCGTTCACGCTGGCAATCGTGTCTCCGTCTGTAGGCGTTGCGAGTCCCCTCAACTTTCCACACTTGCCGGCGACGACAACGGTCAAGCAGCTGAAGGCAAAAATTCGAGATGTGCTGCCATCAAAGCCCCTCGACGAGAGCCAGCGGCTTATCCACCGCGGCCGCATGCTTGGGAGAGACGCGGAGACCATGCTGGAAATCTTTGGGCGGGATACTGTAAGACATGACAATGAGCTGGCAATTGAACCCTTACTAATTGAATCGCTTTTAGTTATGCCATCCCGAATCCCAGACACTGCATCTAGTCCTTCGACCTACGGAGGGGCCTCCATCTATCGCAACTGCCACTGCTCCAACGCGGCTTCAAAGCACAACACAGGCCGTACCACAAACGCAGGCAATTCCGAGCAACCCTACCTTGCCTCCTCCCCATCCTCGTCCTCAATCGGCTTCTGCAATACCGCCTCACATTCAAGGAGCTTCTGCAATACCGCCTCATATTCAAGGAATGCATGCTCAGCAACCTCTTCCAGGATTCCAACATGTTCAGCAAGCTCAACTCCTTCACCAGGCCGAGCATGTCCATAATATGATGGCACAGAGATTGCAGCAACTTCAACGTGAAACTCAGCGATTGCAGCAGGAGATGGGGTCTATCGAGCACCGTTATCGAGCACAAACAGCGACTCCGGGTATGGCCAATGTTCCAATGGTTCCTGCCTTTCATTTACCACATTTGGCTATGCGACCTCCACCAGCGGTTGCAAATCTCATAGCTCAGCAACAACGAGGGCGCGCGGCAGAAGGTAGGAATGGCGCTCAAGACACAGGAAGCACTACTCCTGGGGGATCAGTACGAGCAAGTTCATCTGGCAGAGTTAGCCCCAGTGCTCCCAGGCCTGATCATGCGTCAACATACACCCGAGAAGGTGTTGGGCCAAATGGAGAGAGATGGCAGGTGACAGTGAATGAGACTACGACAACACTTCCAATAGCCCAATTCCAGCCTAATATTCATCATCAGCACCATCACCCAGCTTACAACCCAGCCAGTGATACGAGTATTCAAGCCATCTTACGAAATGCGGATCGAAATCCAGCATTTAACAGTCAGTTTGCGTTGAACAACATGCAGCGTAGTGCTTCCAACCCAAATCCATCTGGACAGGCAACAACAACATCAGGCGCAACCCCAGCGGGAGAACAACCAGGAACCCCAGTATCGGTGACAACGCCTGCCACGACCAACGGATCCCCGTCGACTCCCGCAGCTTCTAGTATGTTCGTACCGCCTGGCATGGCACAAGTTGCTGCAAATGCTGGCTCGGAATCCATGGTTTACATACTTTCTTCGCCACATGGCCCACGTGCACTGCTGGTCAGCAACTCGGGGGTATTTTTCACCCCACGAMATTCCAGGCGCCATAGACATAATAATACTCCTCCAGCTCCCGTTCAAGGCGAAGACAATGCTATCCTCCCGGAATACCGAAATCGACTAGCACAACGAAAGGGCCAGCCTGCTCAGCTGGTAGAGCCTCCGCATGCCAATCCAGGCGCAGGGGCATTAGCTGCACAAATTGGACCAATTCTTTGGCTAATCATTCGCCTTGGTGTATTTGTCTACTTTTTGACTTCTGGTAACTCAAGCTGGACACGTTGGTTCATGGTTAGCGGTCTTGCATTTGCGATTTTCATCATCAATACTGGCATTTTCAATGGCGCTGCAGATCAGATATGGGGCCCAGTCAGAAGACATCTGGAAGCTTTGATCCCCTTGGCTGGACCAGATGCAGCCATGATACCCGCTGCCAACGCGGCCGTGCCGCAGGCTAGAGAACCTCAGGCAGATGGCCAGGAACCACGAGCACGTGGTAATGAGCCTGATCCAGCTGAAGTGGCTGCGCGGTTGGTTGAGCAGCGACGTCAAGCTAATGGCGGTTGGATTTTGACACAGATTCGACGGGCAGAACACTCTCTACTATTGTTCCTTGCCAGCTTAGTTCCTGGTGTTGGAGAGCGGCATATTGCTGCCCGAGAAGCAGAGGCAGCAGAAAGACAGCGACGTATTGATGAAGCAGGGGCAGCGGCAGAGGCTGCGGCGGCTGCAGAGCAAGCTGCTGGGGAAGAGAACGCGGAAGGAGGTGCTGTCGCTGAGGGCGAGGCACCACAGGCTGGGCAAGATGGAGATAACGATGCTGCTGGTGTTATTCCACCGTTGATTGAAGTTTGATTCCAAGCATAGGACATGATTTTGTTGTAGGATACCACTGTTTTCACCGCGATAAGAGCATCGCCCGATAGCGCAAAAAGCGAGATACGTTTCATGGAATTGAATTTTTTACGTGCAACCGCCGTCTCATGTCATTCAGTTCGCGCTTGGGGGTTACACGGATGATAAAACAGCTCTTTCTCGTTTGTCTCCACTCCAGTCTTTACAAATCCACGATTGAGCTGCTCGATGAGTTCGTTTCTATGTTTGGGCCGTCTTGGTTTCTTTGGTTTTGCTGATAGGCCTAGACTTAAGAGGGCTTACTTGTTACTAAGATGATTCTTTTCTGTGCGGGTGGCTGCTGGTGATTTCCCCTATCGCATGGCAAGATTCTATTGATTGGCGGCGAAAATTGGTTAATGTTCGCGTTAATGAGAGGGTGAGGATACATTGAATTACAGTGGAACTCGGTGGGCGACACTATGCTGTATCCCCAGGATGGTCGATGCGTTCTAAGCCAGAGGATGTCGAGCAAGACCGATTCACACGGTTAGAGATAGCGCCAGGATGGGTGATGAGAAAGGCCGATTCGGGAGAGATGTGTCTCTTGCCCCACTACAATAGCTCGACATCGTGGACGTCTGGAATCGACTCTGGATATTCCCAATTCCCAGTTCCGTTGACCACGGGAGTAGAGATAAGAGTGACGGTCCGAGGATGCATGGTTTTAGGTCCCGATGATTGGGTCCCCGAGCTCTGGCCTAATTCCGTCTACAAATTCCATAATTTAGTGTCAATTTTATGATCCTGCATGGTTAGCACATCAAAAAAGCTACGAGTCCCAAAGTTCGGCAAAAGGTATGCTCTACCATGGTACCATACCAGAAAATACCTACCGGTACCTTTTTAATCTGAAAAGGGTATGGTAACCATAAAAGGGCTTAAAAAGGCAGTGGTACCATGGTATACCGTGGTTTTTTATATGTACCATTTTTATTTTTATTTCCTGGTTACCTACCATTCTCATTTGAAAAAGGTATGGTAATCTACCTTTTTTATCGAATGGTATTACCATGGTAACCTTTTGCCGAACTTTGGCTACGACTCGGGTCTAAAAGTATACCGGTAATTTAATTTTAAAACGATGTCTTTCTCGTGGGGTAGAAAGGTGAAGTGTTGTCGCTTCAGGGGTCGGGCTTCATTTAAGCGAGCACCAGGAGGGCTTAACTGCTCCAAAATTGCCCAAGTATTCTGCTGTATAATTATATTAACAAGCGCAATTAACACGTTTCTCGAACCTACCCTGCAATTGTTATTCTCACGCGGTTATCCCGGGCCCCCAGGGTCCTTTTGATGTCGCATTGTCGATGGAGTAGGAATCTACTAGCAGCCATGAAAAAGGGCGGGAAAATAAGCGGCTCATGGAGTTGAGAAGAAATGAATACTGTGCTAGCAGAATTAGTGAACCTTGTGCTTCTAAATACCAATCAAATATGCCGCTGAGAAGAAAACGCTAGCAGAACGAAGCCAGAATCCCCATCTCCCTTCCTCCCTCCGTCTTCATCACTGTGTATGTACCATCCCAAATCTACTGCGGTCTAAAATCTATCTCCTCAAAACCCCCATCTAAACTCCCCATCCCTCGCAGTTCTGCCCGTCGAGGGCAGCCATCAACAAAAAAAAAACCTAGCCAGTCTTTCCATCAGAACTAGAACCACCAAGTTCAACATGACTCTCCCTCCTCTCCAAACTCTTCTCCACAACCACACCCAAACCACTCTCTTTCTTCGCTTCGAGTTCCACTCTCTCCCTTTCACGGTATGCACGTGTACCCATCCTCAATTTACCCTCCCTATCACCCACCCCATCAACAAGCGGACCCTTCTCACTCCAGATATTCGTCTCGACAGGATTCTTCCCCACAAAATCCGAGCTCCCTGTGCTGGCTGAACCCCATACATGACGTGGAGTCTGGGAATGCGGAGAAATGTCAAGGTAGGCCGCCTTTTCGAGATCCACGGGATTTTGAGGATGGCGAGGGCGAAGTTTACCGCAGGTGCAGCAGTTTTGTGTTTCGGGATCGTGACCGAGACGAGAGGTTTCTTGGGCTGTGTGGTTGAAGAGGGGGAATGGAAGGTTGAGGTGTGTGCGGAAGGTGGAGAAGAATGGGCGTTGCTTTACAGTTGTTGATGGGACTGCCTCGTGCGGCGTAGCGAAGAGATGCGGTGATGAGACTTTTGGGATGGCAGGTGCGGGAATGATGGCGTCTTGGTCGTTGGGGTTTGAGGTCGATGTCGAGCTTGTGTAAGTCGAGCCTTTGCGGGCTTCATCGGTAGAAGCGTTGTCTTTTCGAGATCCGTCAAAGTACTTCATGCATTTACTAACCACGTCAAGTCGATCGGAGAATGAAGTGCGTCCAGAATCCTGGCTTCCTCGTCGGGAATTTTGGGCTGATCTGGGTAGTCTGGGCTCTTTGAGACTTGGCCAAATCATACCAAATCCAAGCATGACCAGTACGTTGCGGTACGTGTTGATGGCATCGTCACTGAAGCCGAAGAAACAGAAGTAGACGAACGATAATGCAACGACAGTCCATCCATTGCTTTGCAGTTCCGGATTGAGGGATGTGTGGTAAAAGGCAGGAAGGCTCCAACCTGGAATGTCGTGAATTGCGGAAAAGCTGTATGTGTGTATGGAGGTTGGAGTTTGCAAGTATATAAAGTAGCCTTGGCAAGGTAACCAGACAATTATGTATAGGAGAGCGATCATGGACAGCTTGATGAAGTACCGGGCGCTCATACCTGAGCCACTGCTTGCGAGGGTACTGCTGATCTTTGCGCGGTAGTGTATAAGGCCTCTAAACAATTTGACTTCATTAAGTTAGCGAGGGAAATCAAACAACGGGATGAAAAACTTACTGGCATAATAGGTGTTGAGAAGGGTGAAAATCGGGCCCCAGACCAAGTAAACGGCAAGGTAAGGCCATGAATTATCCATCTCATCGAAACATCCATAAATCGGGAATACTGCATATCTGCCAAGAGCGACGGTGTAGTGAACACAAAGTTGAACGACTGGAATTAGCCAGCAGAAGAGGATGTTGATGATGAGTCTTCGGCGTTTGGTTGCTGATGTGGTGAAGAACGAGTGCTTATTGGCGTCGAAGACGTCGGCAAGATTTTTCGTAAAGCAAGCAGACGAGGCAACAATTGCGACAGTAAGCATGAACCTCGAGTAGTTTTCAATGTCGCAGAGTCCATATCCTGAGAACCAATGACTGAAATCTTCCGTGTGCCAGATGATTGCGTTGATAAATTGGTACAAATTGAGCAAGAAGCAGGCGAAGACCATACTGCATGCTGGGAAGTTTCCTTTGCGGTAGAAATCTCGAAATGGAAGGAACAAGACAATCATGGCCAGGGCATTGAAAATGGGGAGGACGATGGCATTGGCGGGGTTGAGGACGACAGTTGCGGGAACGCCTGGCGCCGTCTGATTGCTCGTGAAGACTGGAATTTCGGAGCCCGTACCGTTCGACATTTTGGCAAAAAAATTCTGCACAGCAGAGTCCTCTTGCTACTTGTCTTTCCCAAGAGGAGGTCGAGAGCCTCTGCTTTTAAGGACTCGCTCTGATCCCAGGCACGGAGATGTCGAGTAGGAGGAAATGGGACTGAGACTCGATCAGGAGCAGTGGCTACGAGTCGAGATGAGCGGCTGTTTCAAGAAACAAAGAAGATGGATTGGCGCTTTTAGTGGTGTTGCAATAGTCGAGTCTTTCCTTGAAAAGTGTAGATGTGGTGCTGGAGGAAAAGACGCAGCAGGATCAAGTCGAGAGAAATATACCTCCATCCCAGCCCCGATAGTCGACGACATGGTATTGACAGTAATACACAGCAATAGATTCAAATCCTGTGCATTGAGATAGTATTGGCGTTGTGCTAGTATTGAGGTGCGATGTGAATTTCGAGTGTGGCTCACCTCAATAACTGCTATTGAGGTGCGTTTTAGGCTTAGCGCGGGCTCGGTTAGGGACTTCCCCAGGAGAAACTTGAAAATGCGAGACGACGCAACAAACACTTAGACCAATCGACAAGGTCTTGTACGAACTTGAAAATGAAATGATGACTCTCTTTGAAAAAGTGGAAATGAATATTGACATTGAACAGGCCTGAACGACCTTTTTGGTACGCGATGTTTTCAATCGTCAACACTACCGTTCCAGATGAGAATGCTTCGTCCTTGGGCATCCAACCCCTTCCTGCAGGTTTCCTACAGGTGCTCCACTAAAAAATGCATAGACGCAATAGAAAGAGATCTCGTAAAGGATCCCAATCCGCGGCGGATGTTGGGCCCAACTGGAGGGATTTGCGACACGGCAATCGCAGACATGAATGAACACGAGTGATTTCCGATGCGGCGCGAAGCAAAGGTTTAACTCAGAAAACATAGAAACGTCGCTTCCGCTAATAAAAGACTCCAAAATTCGAAAAATTTCATGGCCAAGTCAAATGGCGAAGGTGGTGCTGGGCAGCAGAGTGAATGCCAGCGGGGTTTTGGCGTCAGACAAAGTATTCGTAACCGCGAAACTTCATTCCAATTCTATTCCTACGGTCTCGAGAGGGTGTTTTACTGGGTGTTTCACCCATTAAGACATCCGGAATGCGCTACGCCCTACCATATTATACCCCTTTGGGAAGTCACGTACATAACTTCACCCCGTAATAGAGGCCAAATAATAATAATTAATAATATATTTAAACATATTATAACTCTATAATATAAGCTTTAAAGCTTTCACTTTAAATTATATTTAATTATTTATAATCTATAGAGTTTATAAAAGATATAATTATATTACTTAGTATACCCTTATTAGAGCTTCGCTTATTTAAACGATTATTTTTATAACTTTTAATTATTTTATCTATTTTTTATTAAATCGTTTAGTTTTTTCTATTATTATTTCTTTAAAACTTATAATATATATATAACGTGGTTTATCACCGAGCGGCGCATATCACCGAGCGGCGCACTTTTAGCGATTCCACCACCCCATCACTTTGACACGCGTTTTTTTGT